>KK113229.1:699390-737214 GCA_000611955.2 Stegodyphus mimosarum
GATTGTTTCAAAGAGTGCATATTGGCAGGTAGAAATACACCCTGATAACCGAGAAAAGATGGCATTCACTGCTGGACAAGCACTTTCACAATGCAAGATGATGCCGATTGGATTATGTATGTTTGGATTACGTTTGGCGCCGGCGACATTCCAACGCCTCATGGAGAGCGTATTCAGAGTTCTTTCCTACGTAGCCTGCCTGATAGTACGTAGCCTTGCTACGTATCCTGCATGGATGACATCATCATCGTCGGGAAGAGTTTTGAAGAATATTTAGAAGATATAAGGAAGGTGCTTCAGAAAATGAAGGAAATCAATCTAAGTTTTGCTTAATGTAAATTGTTCAGACCGGAAGTGACTTGCACTGAACAAGTCATCTCTGCCGGGGTGCGTGTACGCATCCAGAAAAGGTGTCAGCAGTCGAATATAGGAGACGCTCTAAAAATATCCATCATCTGAGAAGTTTCCTGGGCATTGTGCATACTATAGGAAATTTGTGAAGGACTTTTCGTCCATCGTAAGATCCCTTCACAAGCTGTCAGAATAAGCAAAAGTTCTTGCGGGTAACAAAATGTGAGGATGCATTTAACAAACTAAAGGAGGTTTTACATCTGCGACAATTCTGACGTACCGTCAGCTAGACAAACCATTTATTTATTCTTGACATGGATGCGAGCAATAGGAATATCGGTGCTGTTTTGTCCCAAGAAATAATCAGTCAAGAACATGTCTTGGCATGCAGAACAAGTGTCTATCTAAACTGGGAAAGAATTACTGTGTCGCCAGAAAAGAATCGCCATAGCTAAAGGCGTAAAACATTTCCACCATTATATCTACAGCAGAAAATTCCTGCTTCTCACACATCATGCATAGTTAACCTGGCTCACCAGATCATGGTTATTGACCTGAATTTTCAGAATCCCGAAGGCCAAATAGCGGGATGGATACAAAGACTCCAGAAATATAGCACCACTAGCCGTCCTTGTAGGAGATCATCACATCGAAAAGCCAAAACCCTGTCTAGAATATTCTGCCTACAAAGCTGCCGATTTTATTCCAAGGTCGAAGAGAAATACGTGCTGCTTAATCCGGTCGCATGACAACAGCCGATGTCGTGCGACCAAATTAAGCAGCTCGTATTAGCATCGGCTAATCGAGACCCATGGACTGACGAAGAAGCCAGGAAAGACCAGGTGGAAGACGGCGGCATTAAACCCATAGTTGACTTAATGGAGACTTCGAACAGAAAGTCTAACTCGCAAGACATTTCGATCTATTGTCCTACAATTAAACAATATTGGGCTGCCTAGGGCTCACTCCCAATTCGAAATAGCGCCTTGTACGCAAGGCTCGAATCGGATGATGGAAAGACAGCTGATACTTCGAAGATCCGGGGTTCTAGACGTCCTTAAACAACTACACAGTAGCCCTATTGGGGCCACTTGAATAGGCAAGACTTTGCACAAAGTTCGAGAGCACTTCTGCTGAAATAATGAAAACGATGACGTGCAAAATTAGTGCCACAAAATTGCGATGCATCTGTGGACCAGAAAGGACCGAAGAAACGCAGCCGAGGGAAGCTACAACTTTACAATGTAGGAGCGCCTTTTGAACACATCGCCTTTGACATCCTTCGAGTGCTACTACGAACTGCTGATAGCAAAAAATGCATCCTCGTTGTTATTGATTACTTCACAAAAAAGCCTGAAGCCTATCCTATCCCTGATCAGGAGGCTGTAACGGTAACACTGGGAATGAAACTGCACTGGATTTTTAGGTTCCGAGTGCTTTTTCAGTTATATTCTGATCAAGGAAGGAATTTTATCTTGGCTGTAATTAAAGAACTCTGCAAGCTACTTGGCTTAGAGAACTAAAACGACACCTTTACATCCGCAAACAGACCGCATGATAGGGAGGTTTAATCAAACCATCTTTAACAGCCTCTCGCTAATGGTTTCCATAAACCAACAGGACTGGGACTAGAAGTTACCTTTGTTCTTGCTATCCAATCGCAGTGCTGTCTACGAGACTACAGGCTATTCCCCCCCCCTGATGATTTTCGTTCGTCACTCTCGTTTGATTTGCAGTCTGTTATTTAGTCTCTGTCGGGATGCGCCTTCATCGCCTGAGGAGTACACTCAAGATCTCCAGGCATGGTTTGAAGTGATGCACAGTTTTGCTTATGAGCGAGTCAATGTGGCAAGGGAGAAGATGAAGAGTCCATACGAGAGCTACAGGACATCGACTCAACAAAGGTGACAGTGGAATCGGATTCGATTCCATCGTGTGGCTTCCATAACCACACGAAAAATGATGGAATCGGTTTCAATTCTGTCATTATTCGAGTGGTTGTGGAATCGGATTCGATGGAAAAGAATTTCTGCTAAACTACAGTCACCTTGGGGCGGTCCTTATAAGGCTCCAAACAGGCTGAATGACGACGTTCGGATCCATAAGTCATCAAATTCTGAGTCTAAATTCGTTAATTACGACAGGCTAGCCCTTTACTTTGGCCATAGAATGCAGTCCAAATAGTGTATACAATGTAAATATTATACTAAGACCATTGTCCTATTTGTATTTATTATTTGATTTAGTGCTTGATTTGTTGTGTGTCATTTATTGAAATTATTGCTTTAATATTGTATTGATTTTCCTTGGTTGTAAACATTGCTTCCTTTCCAAGGATTGTACTGTCCGAATGTGCAGTCCTTGGTAAAGGGGCGGCAATGTTATGGATTTTGTACATATGTAAATAGTTTTAGTGGAATTATATGTGAAACTGTACTATTTTTTGTATAATGTACACGAAATGCTTGAAAGAGATGAAGCTCTGACGGAAAAATAAAATTACAGAGTGCAAGTCTATTTAACATTGAGTAAATGGCTACCTCGTTAAGTTATCTCCAAATTTGGCGATCTTTTCGCGACTTTTTTTCAGGTCGCTGTGTAACTAATTGATACTCTAACTGAATAACTGTAATCATAACCGGCCCTTAAATGTAGCTTTAACGTATATGCTGGCGAGTAATTTCGAGAAATTGAAGTTACTAGAGATTTCTCGGCGGCCGGGCGAAAACTAAACTATATTAGACCGGAGAGAGCATTTGCTCTCAGCTGCTGTTTAGTTCGGGGTTGAGTACGAAGTGTAGAGATATACGTCAGATGCGCTTTGCATTGCGTTGTGTTGAATGTCCTTAGTACTTTGTCGTGCTTTTACAGGATTGTAAAATGTTTACTACCTAATGACTCTAACAAGTGGTGTCTGAACTAAAATGTCGTGGACAATAATTCGCCACTACCGGGATTTGACGACTAGGTGTTCTCCTCCCCATTCGCGCTTTAAATGGGGGGGGAGATCGTAAGGAATTTCTTCATTTTGTGCCTTCCTGGTTTAATTGGAACTAGTTGGGGTTGGTATTTGGGAGGCCGGAGTCCAAGTCCCTGAGAGGGCATTCTTGATTTTTCATGTTTCTTGCTCAAATAAATCTAATGGCTCTACATAATTAGCAGCATCCAGCTGTCCGATACGCAAGTTTAAATTATTATGTACATTTACACATGCTATACAAATAGTTTTACATTCCATACCATTATTTTCCATAAAATAGCAAACAATACACTGTCGACTTTAATTTTGGTCGTGTGTGGTACACAACATATCAAGTTATCTAAACTGAAAATATATTCTTCACTATCCAAATTATAAAGGGCTATTTTATTTAAAAAGGAAAGCAAAGCCATACTCAAACCGAAAAAAAAGGGGAGGTAGATGGGAATCAAAGTAGCATACAGTCAGAGTTCCAGCTGCACCAGTTTCTGATTAAAAAAACGAAATGGCGACAAAGAGATTCCATGGATTATATTTTAATGGCAGCAAAGAAATTCCATGGATTATATTTTAATAGCAACTATTTATTTTTGGCTCACCCAGAAATTCCATTGCTTCATGTTTTGGAAAAGGGAAGGTGGAAAAGTACTTTAGACGGAAAAATACTGTAAATGAACAATAAAACACAAAACTCGAAACATGTATCTCAAACACAGAAGGAAATTAATTGACAATTTTCTTCTTGCCCTCACTAATGACTCTACCTAAAGAACAAGGATCAAATGGCGCGACCCTGGAGCGTGTTTTTATGCTTCTGAGATAGGATGACTGAAATGAGGGTGACCGTGATGTATGGCAATCGCTTTGGGTAAAATACGTGACCGGATTCATAATTTGAGTAGTGAAACATTCAGCTATATGAAGATGCAAGTATTTTACCTACAAGAGCCAAGTCATTAGCATCAGTACTCTTGAAACACACTGTGTTCTGAAGCATCGAATTCCAATAGTTTGTCCCTGTTTGACTATTATATACTGTGCTGAAATTATATGTTGCATATTGGGGAAGTAAAGCGCTCGATGAATTCATCGGCATGCATTTCATTCAAAGAAAAAATATATTATAATACACAAATATTATTAGTGAAAGTGTTTTTAATTAAATGAAGGCATCCCATGTATAATTGTTTTATTTCAGATAATTAAAAAGCTTTTATTTAGAATAGAGTAACAGTAATAGTGAGGAGCAACAAATTATTTCAGTATGTGACTCTGTTTCGGCTTTCAGTGATTCAATGCTTTGCAAAACGCGCGATAATTTTGGAGAAATACTTATGCTATTTTTTCAAGGAATTTTACATTATCAAAATTTTAGGATTTAGTACTATAGTTTATTTCTCATAACATAAGCTGACACGAGGTTTTCATTGCAGGAAGGATTACGTTCTTTAAGTTAATCATAATCACTGCGTATGTTGATTTCAGCAGACATAGATTTTTCCTGCGACTTAGATTGCTTCTGAAGGCTACCAGTTTTTGTGCACAGAACCTCTTTGAAAACTCTATATTTAGCTTCTTTTAAATGCCCTATCAAAATGGCATTCAGAAGGAAAAACATTGTACCAATTAACTTCTAGCTTTCATAAAACGTATTTTATTCGAAAGATAAATCACAAACTATGCACAAAAACATATGATATTTAGGAAGAAGTTAAGAATAGAGTAAAAACACAAAAAAATTCTTTTAAAGAACGAGTCAGAAAATGCTATTTTATTCTAAAACCCTCATTTAGAAGTCAACTACATACAAAGAAGTTGAGCGTAACAAGGAACATGCAAAGTTTGTGTGTTTTAGTAATGTCAGTGCAGATGTAAGTAGATTGGTTCAACTCTCAGTTAGAAAATATTCATATGACATTGCTCATTACATGCGCGTAAGATCTTACCTTTCCATATAAGAACAATCCAATTTTAGAAAGGTTTATAAAAATAGGCCACAAGGACAAAATATTCAATTATAAGGTATTTTCTCGCTTCTTTCACATGCCTTCGACATGTAACTAGAAGCACGCTCGACGCCAGTTCGGGAGGTCCGGAGTTTGGATTTCTGTGACAGAATTATTGCTGATTTCTTCGGATTCCTTGCTTTGAAAAAATCCTAGAAAAGACAAGTGGCGCGCGAACAAAAAGGGTGTAGGCGATAATTCATCATCACCAGGACTTGGCGTTTGAGTCCCCTTATACTTCTTCCATTCTATTTTAATGTAAATCGTTCGCGGTAGTAAAAATGATAGTGTTTTGCAGAAAAAAGAGAAAAATTTACAATATTACAAGTAAGAATATCTTTTGTGAGTAGATACACACACACACACACAAAAAAAAAAAAAAAAAAAAAAAAAGAAAAAGAAAAAAAAAAGGAAAAAAAAAGAGGAAGCAAGAAACAATTGCCTTTTTTTTTCGTTAACTCACTAGATTCCATATTTAACCATTATGCCCAGCACGGAGTTATGATAGGTTAATCAGAATTCTTCGTCGCTCTATAGAACATCACTTTCTCTGTCTGCGTGAAGAAAACAGCTTCTAACTTCTCTTTTTAATACCAAAAAATATCTTTGGAAAAAGCTAAAGATAAATGCAAAAATTTTAAGCATAACTTTGCGTTCCTAAGCTTTACTTAAACATGTAAAAATATTGAAGGAATCTATGGAATAATGCATGACATTGTTCTGAAGTCAAATGATGTTTAATGAGCGTTAATAAGTTATTTAAAATTCAACATGTGCTTTTGAAAAGAAAATACAAAGTCACAAATAAACTTTATTTTAGAAAAGCTATAATTATTAAATCTATGCCTGAAGAAGAAATTCAAATTTCATTAAAAAAACACTCACTTATATAATGCCGAACATGTGGGAGTTTTTTTTTTAATTATTTTTATAATTTTTTTTATTTATTTCGTTTGTTTCGCTGCTGTCTTTAACCAAAAGGAATGAACCAAGCTGTCATCTTCAAAAAAGGAAAGCATTCGTATAATTAAAATTCCCGTGAAAAATTTAATAATGCATTTTATTTGTATAAGTTTTAATTTTATTTGCATAAACTTAATATAAGTATGTTATGGTTCAGTTATTCTTCTTTAAAAAGTGTTTATATCACATAACTTTCCTCATTAAATATAGATAAACGTTTGCAGAGTCATTAGATTTTTTTAAAACAGGAGAGGGGAGGAATATGAAGCGTCGTCGCCGAGACTCGAACCCTGGACCTTTCGAACACGCGTCGAGTGTGCTTCCATACGGCATGCGAAAAGGTGAGAGAAAGCAACTTATACGGTGTCAACTTAACTCTTCATTTATTTATAAAAATGTTAACGTAGAATTACACGCAGTGAGCCTAAAATTGATTTCGTTAAAAAGTATATATTTTAAGAACACAAGATCATCATAGTTTTATCTTCTATATATATTTCTTTTAACCTATATATATATATATCTATATATATCTATATATATATATATATAGAACTTCTGATTCATTTTACAGAAGCTAACTATTGAAATCTCTTTCATTTTCTTGCTATGTTTCTGTCAGTTTATAAATATAGTCTAGCGTCTTCATTTACGAGCAAAATTTTTGTTTCTGAATTACTCCGTAGTAGTCAAAAAGATAATCATTGTTGCCTTTAGTCGATTTAAAAGCGAAGATTTTCTGGTCAAAACAAATATCTTTTTATCCATACAGAGAAGGGGCGGCTAATATGTAAGTTGCAAAACTGCTATGGGCACTGGAGATGACTCATTTGAAAAATTTGAAATTGCTCTTTGCCATTTCATTCAAATCCTTATTGCTTTACAATTCTTTGAATTTGAATCCATAAAGCAGATACTGGCTGTTTAAATTCAAATACAAAACTCCATTACTGCATTTTCCCGTAAGGATACAAGAAAACAAAAACTTATCAGAAATCTTTGCCACTAGTTATTATTCGACAAACCTATTGGAACTGACTGAAAAACTGCAGTCCAGAAACTTTGTAGATGTACGGCATGCGTTAAGCTCAAAAGGATTTTCCTGTTTATTTTATGATTCTGAAACTAGCACATCTTACTTAATATATTCTTAGCAAAATCTTTTTAATAAATGACTGCTTGTTTAACATGTAAAGGTAAAACAGAAATCTATTTTCATTTGAATATATATAAAAGGACTTGTATTCAATTAGCAATCTACACATTAACTGTCGAGAACAATTGTTTCACAGCATTTCATAGCAGCATATGATACTTTTATGTATTGAAACCTTAATAAGCGTAAAATATTTTATAACTAATTAGTTTCTGACTAGTGAGGCTTACAGTGTTTCATAGGAACTACGTATATAGTCAATCAACAATGCGGAAGAAAGATTTTACCGTTGTCTATTCGCTGATTTGCTTTCATGTTGGCTGTTGTCTTCCAGTTCGATGACTAAATCTACACTGGATTTCTTCTGATCTTCTAGCTTCGGAGATTGCCTCGATATGCTAAAAAAGCGTCATTTAAAAGAAACAAATTTCATGCTAACTGAATTCCTGGATCGAAAAGAAAAAAAAAAGCGTTCCGTGCACGAATCATCTCAGAATGGATACTTCTAATGTCCTCACGTGAAGTTATCACGTGATTTTACCAGTTAAGCTCTTCTTCTGTGATTATAGTTTGTCAGCGAACAAAAACAATCCGCTATTAGAGAGTTGGAGCAAGGATAATAACACGTTGTCGCGAAATTCCTTCCCTGAAAGGAAGAAACTTTTATTCCCTGACTTTGCCATCCACAACAGTTTAAGCGGATGGTTGCAGTAGCTAAAAATTCTAATATGCTTCAGGGAATGTAAACGTGTTTAACTTAGCAAATAAACGAACAGCAGTCGAACAAAAGACCCTGCAAAGAGGATTTGTTCAGGAACAAACCCGATGTTTGAGGGAGGAAAAAGGCAGTTTCGAATGCTTTAATTCCATTGACGGAAGTGGAGAAATAATCTTTGAATGAAATCAATACTGCCCTAGTGAATTTGGATAATTTTATCCCAGTTTGGTAGATGCATGCCAATTTACGCGTCTTTCAAAGTGATTGTAAAGGATTAACATGAACATGTACCCATTCATTTCTCGTTTGACAAAATGAGGCCTTAAAATTGCAAAATTCTTAATATCTAAGTTAATGAAAACAGACTGGTGTAAGGCAAGGCATAGGAATGCAACAGGAAACTTTGGAACGGATAAAGTAGTTGCAAATAAAATGATGTGATATGGCTGAGCTAATCTATGAATGAAAGACAACATATTTGTTAAAAATTTTTTTCTCTCAGGAATTTGGTTCCAGATTGCGGGATTAGCTATTGAATTTCTGCTTTCTCATGGCTACTTTAGTGTGAGGAAGGCTAAAGCAGCCGTACACTTGAACGCTTAACTCAGACAGGTAATGTTGAACTTAAATTAAAATATAATTAAAATAGCCTAACGGCTCACAGGATATTTTAAAGCGCTCGTAGAAGCCGGCGGAAACAAGCCTAATGGCTAGAAGCACTCAACGCCACAAAATCAAACCGCTAGTTACTCAAAATGCTCAAAACAAATAACTCAAATACTCAAAATAACAACGTGACCTTCAAGCACGCATAACACGCTCTAAAATCGCCCTCCGAAAGCTTCGTTTAAATAGCACTTCTTTCTACCCTAATTTGAATACATGCTGCTATCTAATTGGCATTCGGCAGGAAAGCATGGGTGAAAACAAGACTGAAAGGAAAGTTGCTTAACTAAAAATTTACTGTTAGTCAAAATAAATTCTCACAATCCTAAATATCGCAGTAAAAAACATTCAGTATTACGCGGCGTATTACGTAAACCTGGAAGGTCTTTCGAGGCATGGACATGGGTTCTTCTGTAATAGGATTAAAAAAATAAGGGCAATTGAATTATAAGATGAATAGATCGCATACACGCGCCTATACAAACACACATACGCATATTTATATATATATTTATACCGAAAACTCTAAAAAAGAAATAATATTGTAAGATATATATAAAAGTGTATTATACCTGTTATTTTAATTTATTAATAATTAAAAACTTAAATATATTTTATAGACATTTAAAAAATTATTCAAACAAAATTCTACAAAATCACAAACAGGCAGTTTTTGAAATCAAGACAAAGACTGGAACTGCATTCAGCTTCTTACAATACGTACTTTCATAAGAGCACGAAAAACGTCGTTAATTGATAAATAGAACGATTCCATAGTTTGAAATTTTGCTAGGAGGTGAATAGATACATCCTTTTCTTGTATAAGTGGCATGTTTTGTTTTGCTTGTGAAATAAGATTAAGAAGTGCCTATGCTACCATTGGGTATACTTTCCACAAACCACATATCTGAACAATACTCATTTCCTTACGCAAGAAAATCTATACTTCCTGCACTTGTCACGATATTTTCTATTTTTAACATAAAGAGTTGAAGAATGTGCCTTTTTCCAGGCTCATTTGATTCTTTTCCACGTACCGCTAAATGTCCTAATTCGTAGGATAATTTATTCTAGTTCTGAGGGTGGGGGTACGGACAGGACACTTTAGAAATCACTAGTTAGGGTGCTGAATCATGCAGCACAATTTTTTTAAAAGGAAATACTGGAATCTATCTCTAAGATACAACATGAAATTCATCAAGATTTTACGATCGAATGTGGTCGAAGAGACAGGCATTCAGATCTAGTAATGCAAAGGGATAAAAGTTTTCAGATAGAAGCGGAAGTACTCACAACTTATTTTCCCTTCTAAACTTCTTCGATTGCCTGCAAGCGTGTCAGTCACTAGGAAATTGAAAACCGCAGAACACTGTAATATCGGCTTTGTCAGAAGCTGTGATAGAAATTTTAAAAAGCATACAAGACAAAGTCTGGCATTGTCTTCCGAAAAAAGACAATAGTTTCAGGCTTTCATTCACAATTAAAAAAGCCGCTAATTTTTCTAGGTGGTGTCAAATGACCACAATGGCCCGTAAAACGACTCCTTTGGAGAGGGTTTGCCACTGACTAAAAAACCTTCTGGATTGTCAACCATTAGAGAACTAAATTCCATAATTTAATTTATTTTCTTAAGGAAAACCGTTTCTGTAAAAGATGGGGGAGACTAGAAGAGGGTGGGCTTCCTCAGGTAGCGCTCCGAACTAATTACGGCTGCCCGTAAAAGGCAATAAATCTTTGACAGTCAGCAAAACCTTTAGTCGACAGTTTCGACAGGAGTTGGAGCTCGCCACTCAAATGTTCATTCAGTCTTAACATGAATTTACCCTCATTGATATTCGAAAATGTCGAAGAAAGTGCACCAAATTTTTTTTAAAGTAAGTAACAAGTTTAGGCTGGAAAATGCGCAAGTGATGCATTACTCGTCCGCTAGAAGGTGAGCTTTATTTATTTGCTCAAAAATCAGCAAACCACCATGAAATTGCTAAATATTTCGCGTAAAAGGGAAGCAATTTTTTATAAGTTTTGAAATCTTGTCGTAAATAGTTGCGCCATTCACCTTGAAAGAGAAGTAAAATAAAAAGGGAGAAGTACCATTCTGATTCGTTACTTGTAGAAGTTCTATTAGTCTTGTCCTTATAGATGCAACTTTCGAATTCCTCTCTTCAAATCAAAGAAGTTTTAATGATCAACTTCACAGCAGCCAACTATACGTATTATAAACTTTTACTTCGTTATGTTCAAAGTTCCATCTATGAAATATTCAAGTCCGTCAAGCTCGTCCTAAGAAGTAATTATTGTTTACTTATGATCGCGGGTTCGTTACTCGACCCCTTTTAGTTTATTCCTCTTACGACCATAGAGAAGATGTTACAAACCTCTTTCTTCTTTTCCTGTCACAACACTACATTTATGTTCCAAAAAGAACAGGAATTTACAGATTAAGCAATATGGGAAAACTAGTAACAAACAAACTGTTATCAATCAGGCTATAAAGAATACCATATGGGCATTTTCAAGTGTAGATAAGGAATATAGATACCAAAATTTGAACTCTGCTGTTTTCTAAACTGCAGCGCAAACTGGAGTGGCATTTCTAACTTCTGCAAGCCATGGCCTCTTTAATAACTCACGTTTTAATTTGTTTTAATATTAACAGTACCTGTAATTAAATTAACATTTTCTATTAATTGTTATTTTCAGAAATTTTTCTAATGATCATTGACAATGAATAACACACGAAGTAGAAATAAATTTTACAAAGGTCATACGGTTATAAAAGGAATGATTGAGTGTTAGCACTCATAACACTGACTAATTTCCGTTATAAATATACTATCTCCGTTATAATATCTGTTGTTGATCAACGGATATAATGAGGCAGGATAAAGTATGAAATCGGACGTAATGGTAATTCTCTTGGAAGATTTTTAAACATCCAAGAAAATTAACATATGCTTATCCTGTCCTCAAATACACTTGATTTTACGAATTCTTTGATAAATGCAATGAAAGTGCTGGTGAAGGATCAAACAAAATACTCTGATTTACAAAATAAAATCTAAATTACTGTAAGTTTTTATTTTATATTTTAAAGGAGATTTGTTTTAAACGAATAAGCTTATTATTTTAGGAAAAGTTTCATATCATATATTTAGCCTCTTCGCATCGTCTCACGGTTTCGCTTTAGGACCTACGTTGACAATTTGTTTTTTTATAGTATGCCTTTCGATAATAAATAAAACTGTTACTAAATAAACCAAATTCGTTATTTTCAAATAAACATTGCAAACATTACGATTATAAAGCTTTCTTTTAAAGGAACCCTCTTTCCAGATGAGCTTTGGAGTTATATATCAATTTAAAATTCCATTTAGGAATAAGGTCATAATTTGCACCTTGTTTATCGAGCCATGCATTGAAAAATCGTGGACAAAATTCTTGAAAGACCTTATGCTATCTTCCAAGAAAAACGAAGTTTTATCATTCCGGGGGAGATAACAGAGTGGGACAGAAACATGTAATGAATCTTAATGCTGGTCTGCTTAAGGAGACAGCAAGGGGATTCGAATGATACCTTTAACATTAAATACAGTCTTAAGAGTAACATGATGCCAGTTTCAAGGTTAGAATAGCGCCAAACAAGGCGTTTAGATATAGTTTATGTGAGTTATGTTTTCGAGAATTAGGGCAAAATATGTTTGTTTTCTTTGGAATTTAATTCTATTAGGTGCAACATGTTTTGAAAAGACTTTCAAGTAAACATCTTTATAAAAAATTGAACTGAATCTTCATTCCTAGAAACAGTATTTGAGAAGCGCTTCTGTTCTTAAAACATTTTCCTCTACGATTCTCATATGCATCTTAAATAAAAACCAGGCTCGTCAAATGCTGGTCTTGTTGTAACTTACTTCACTAATTTTACAGTAATATCAGAATAAGTCCAAGAATTTTACCGTGGGATAGGATCGCAAAAATAGGTGTGTCTCTGGCATAAGACTTAGGCATCTTATAGGTGATAGTATAACTCTGCCCTGTTTCATTCCAGTTTTGAAGAAGAAACGCCTCGGAGTAAAAATTCAAGGGTCTCCTACTCCTCTTCCCGAACCACCAAACCATTCGATAGGACTTGGTGCATTTTAAGTGCACCTACGCCAGAAGGGCATTATATACTAACATCAAAGCCTAACCGCCCAACCGGGATAGTAGTTAGTAACTCTGACTACCATACTGAAGGGCCCGGGTTCAAATCTCCGAGAAGGCATGGATGTTTGTAAGTGTCTGTGCGGCATATGGGCACTCTTAATATGCGGCGAGCCGAAAGTGCTCTGGAGAGGTTGGTTATAGGGTAAGGGGGATGGGAGACCTTCGGACACGTCCCCACCGAGGACTCTCCATCAAAAGTGGGGTGAAACTTCAAGTCGTGCTGTACCTGTATGAGACTTGAAGGCTCTTGCCAATGACAGGCGCAATTTTGCCACTCCTTGCCACGATGAATTTCGTGAGCTTGTTCTGATGTTACTGTCAGACAAGTGAGACAAGTCACAGCAATAACAACAACACATTCAACCCTTCTCTGGATTTCGAACCCTGGCCCTACGACACAGCAATCAGCATCGATCAGGGTAACCACTACATCGATCACGGTAGCTCATCAAGCGTGATTGTAATGAGAATGAATCCAACATATCAAGAACTGCAATGGGGGAAAAGGTGCAGTATTATTAACTTACGTGTATTCTTCTTAATTACTGACAACTGTAACGAATGTAGTTAATCAACATGCCAACTACTCAAGTCAACTATTCAAGTATTCAACTAGCGGGCATAGTTTAATCAAGAGTTTGAAACTTTTTGCGACCATTTTATAGTTCTACGTTAAAGGTTACCTTTAAAAGGTGAAAATGCTTCAAATAAAAACTGGACTGAAGGTTTACTTAATGAAGCTTGAAGATGTGTCGGCCGTTACTTTTACAGTTTTACCGAATAGTTTAATAAAAAAAGAGGCGTATTTAACTTTAAATTAAATTTGTATATTTATAAAGATGAAGTATATTAAAGAAACAACCCTTCTGTTAGAGTTACATATTCAGTATGCATTAGCAAATTTGACACCAAATGTTACTTAACTCTACGTGAAAATTTCGCAGATATATGCGCAGTTAACGATTTCGTAGGCCCAGTTATAAGCTTAATAACAAGGATTTTTTAAATGCAATCAGAAAAGTTTTCAATCGTCATCATGAAATTTTTTTATAAAGGCACCGAAAGTTTCGTATTTAACTTAGCATACGGAATATTTTGCTAGCAGGAAATTTTAGTTTTGGGTACAATAATTAAAGGTTAAATTTTTATCTAAAGAATTCTAAAGTTTCAAAATTACTTTCTTAAATAATTCTTAAATATTCTTTCTTAAAATTGTGTACATTATTTTGAGAAACTGCGTGGTTAGAAACACGCATCTAAGATTAATATTTAAAGAAATACAGTCCGTAGTCCTCTTTTCCGTTTATCCTACACAAGCATGTTACTGTATTATTTTTTTACTTAAATACTTAGTAGTTATTTAGATTACTATCGAAACTGAAAATCTGGTCTTGAAATAATATGGTATACATTACCATTTCACTCCTTTACGAGTTGTAATGAGACTTGATTATTTGAAATCCTCTTCTAATTAATTGTTAATATTAGTACAGCGACAATAAATAATAGCGACAATGGAGAATGGCAACGTATAAGTTTTAACTAATACCATAGTAATCGTATTGTTTAAAACTTCTTTGCGAACACTGCATTCAAAGCCTATATAATGAGGAAAAATTGCTTTGAATATAGTCATCATTTAATGCCTCTAAAATTTAAAGTAAGTAAAATTCACAAGCGTTTTATCAGAACAGAATGCCTCGTATCATGTAGATTACAGATTTCGGTAATATAATTAGCATATCGTTGCATTTACCACGTGCAACCACTTGTATCGTTTTACCACGCGCAGAAGTTCCGCTTGTTCTTCAAAAAAACTTTCCTTAGTTACTTAGACATTTACTTATACATGAAATAGAAGTATAATGGCAATTTTTACATCGAGCTTACTTTACGAAAGCTTTTACTTTTCTCGTCTAATGAAGATGATAATCACGGAGAATTGAGAATACATAGAAAGTATTGTTATTTAGAAGGGCATAATTTCTCATGAGGCACAATCAAGCCATTCTTTATAAAATATTTTCCTTGTAATATTATATTCTCACTGAAGGAACAAAGCTTACAAAGAAAATATTTTTTGACGACCCTTCCGCTTTGTGTCAATATTCTAATGGGTTATCAATGAATTGGCTTTACCCCTTGCAGCTACTTTAAGCAACAGACAAATTGATTGGTAGTGCATAACAAAATTTTGCTTCCAGTGTTGCTTGAGATGCTAAATCGTAGTATATGAATTACTGATTTGTTAGCATGTTGTATACAATTCATGTATTTCTAGAAAAATTCTGACCATTATGAACTGTATTATAAACATTTATATTCTTCTACTACCTGCATGAGCTTTCAAATGAGCGTAGGATCATGCAATTTCAGTACCTGAAATCATGAAACAACTTTGTCTAAAATTTTAAATTCTGATTGAATTATCATCTGTAGTTAAATCTTGTTCCTTTTAATTTCGTACTTACAGGAAACCTTTTGTTAAATTATATCAATATGTAGACAGTATCTTTAAAACACTTTTTTTTTAAAGGATAAAGACCTGACCCACCAACGGCCAAGCGGTAAAATCGCTGTCAGGAGAACGGCTGACTGCATGGATATTTTCGTGGTTTTCGCCGCGTGTAAAGAGTATACGATCCATTTTCTTTTAGAAAATCCCCCACGAAGGCATTCCGAATTTTAGGTAAATAGCTTTAGTGTGCTTTACCATAATCAACTAAACGAAACGAAACCAAACCGAAGATAAAGACTTTCAGAAAAATATTTATATATGGCATGTAGAAAGTATTAAAAGAAGTATTTAAAACAGTGCAACATTTGAAGCTCGCTTAAGTTTGTTTGGTATACTTGAGGGAACTTGTAAAATTTCGCATAACCTGATGTTAAACAGTTAATTGGAAGTTTTAATGCTCTTTCTATTCGGTTAAAACTTTTAATAAAGATTTTTCATACGATATTCTCATATTTCCTTTTTATAGTTCTTCTGAAATAATACTTCCGCTCTCTTGCTTTTATTACTTGAGTTTCATCTATGATAAAAATTTATTTGCAATAAAGAGAGAGAAAACATTCATGTTCATTTGGAAAGTTTCAAACATTTCTTCATGAAAGGTCTGTTTCATGTCATTGCTAGTAACAATCCCAGTGATTCCAAGTTCTAAAATATAAAAGTTCTTCGATATTATTTGAAGACATTAATAGATGAATTTGAAAGTATTTACACTGCAGAAACATGGCCGTGAATTAAGAGCTTCCTACTTCAAAATACATACTTTATGATACGAAGAAGAGTATTTAAATTTTGACCATTTTATATTCGGATATATAGGACGCCGTGACGAATATAATGGTTACTGCTGTTGGCTGCCAAAACTTTGGTCCCAAGCTCGAATTCGGAGAAGGGTTGGATGTTTGCAGGTATATTAGTGTCTGCGAGGTATGGGAGCACAGACACTTGGCCCTGTATAGTGCAAGTACAGACACTTGCACCTTTATAGTACACTTGCTTGTGTTATGAATAGGAAATTTGCATCTGTATAGGACACTTATATAGGATACTGCACCTATGTCCTATACAGGTGCTAGTGTGCAGCACAGACACTATACAGACACTTGAACCTGTACAAGAATAAAAAAAATCTTAAAATACTGGCGAGAAACTCTTCTCGAGTGGCTTGGTTGTACTTCAACAGAATGGAAGATTCTCGGATTTTTCTCCATCAAAGCTGGGATTGAACTTCCCCTTTCTAACGGATGCAAAATCGGTCGCGTCCTGTGGTGCACTTTGGGCAGTCTTCTGGGTGATGTGATGGCTAAATGACCAATGGGTGTTAGCCGTTCCTGATGAAACGCATCAAGTTGCAAGCATCCGGGCAATTTGAAACAATAATTTTAAATGAGCAAATTGTTATGTTCCCTGTTTTCAAATACATGTATTTAATCTTTGTTTTTAAACAGCTGAATGTCATTAGCTAAAAAGTAAAAGAAAACAGCTTTCGATTTTACTTAAAATTCACAATTATTTGATGAAATCATATGCTTCCCAAATTGCATCTTTTAATAAACTTCAGCTCTTTGAATACGTAAACATCAGAGAAATACTTTATTTATTACATTTCTCTTCGAATTTTTTCAAATTCTCAGGCGTTAATTATCTTGACAGTTTTCTTATGCAAAATAAGAAGTGCTTAGTATTTCATTGAAAAACTTACTCTTACTAGTATGGTGAAAATGTTTATATTATATGACTGTGTCCTAAGTACCCCTAAATAAAATTATAATTTTTAACATACTTTTCAAACACCCAGTCACTTTTATACAAAAAGAATAAATAACTTTATTTTAAAATAAATGTGCTGTAACCTAACGGAAAATGGCAACAGTAAGAAAAAGCTTTAAAAGAAAATAATTTAAAAAAAACCCAACAACTCAACCGTTAGTTCGAGATTTGGCGGATTTTTGCATGGACATAACTTTTCCTCTTGCCCCAAAGTAAATTTCTTTGTGTTATAAGGTGTTTCTCCCGCCCTTTTTTTTTCGCATGCCTTCGTGGTTTAGTGGTCAGCACGCTCAACGCGTTTTCGAGAGGTCTGTGGTTCGAATCCCGACGACGGCATTGTTCATTTTTCATGTCTCCTCCTGCTTCGAAATAACCTAATGTCTCTAGAATGTTGCTGCCCACCAGCGGCCGAGCGGTAAAGACGCTGAACACTGGTAGTGCGGTCCGAGGTTTGAATCCCTCGAACGGGCTGGCTGCATGGGCGTTTTCGTGATTTTCCCCATGTGTATACGAGCCAGTTTCTTTTAGAAAGTCCTCCCTCCATTTAGGCGAGATAGCCCTCGTGCGCTTTGCCATAATTGAATAACCTAACCTAACCTACAATGTTACTTTTTATTAATTTTGGCATCTAATTTTTTATGTAGTGTTTCTATTTTAATTAAATTAATTTTGTTAAGTGTACAAAGTTTATTTTTAAATTTAAATTTTGAGAGTAAGTATAAGAAACTCAACATTATTAGCCACAAAAATATATAAATAAATAAAAGTTGTAGTTTAACAAATACTTTTAAGTTATTCATAAAAATTACCAAGAGATTTATATTCCTATATCCAATCTTGAATATGCTTGTTGATAAAGCAATCGAAATCAGTTAAAGTGTTTTACAACTATTTCAAGCACTGATTATTTCCTACGTCTAGAAGGTTCCAAGTTTTATGAGCTCCAAAATGATCATATAATTCCTCCTAATCCTATTTCTCTCCCTAAAACATTATTTATTATTATTATGTGAGCATGGGGCGCACCCAAATGAGCGCGGAATGTACTTAAAAGACCGCTCTGCCTAAGGGGGGTTTGGTAGCTTAAAATAATTTTAAAAAATCCAATTTTTTATTCATTTATACTAAAACTGGATTTCGCATAAGCACTTTAAAACAAACCCGATGTCAAAATTCTTTCTAGAGTTATAGTAAAAATTAATTCTAAGGTTTTGCCATTTAAAGCGTCGGATCGTTTATTTACATTTGCACTTTAGAAAATTAAATCCTCAAAATTGTATATAAAATGCTTCGGCATGCAATTTTATACAAGTATCTCGTTATACATGATAAGAAAAGTTAACGAATCAGCATATCTATACGTATAAATCTGTTAATTTAAAAATTTCTCTTTCAATTAAGATTTCGTGAAAGTGCGATTTTCATGTTTGCGCGCAGGATTTTTCTGAGCTGGCTGATTAGAATTTATAAAAATTTTGTTTAACTGTGTAAACACTAAACCTTCCCTGTAGAACCATAATTGTCATGAGGACTTTCCAAAAACAAGAACTTTTGAAAATTAAGCTGAATACTGAAAAATGGAACTCTTAAAAGTTGCATTTATTTTCAAAAATATAGTGCTCAAAATATTCAACTTCATTACCTTAAAATTTATTATTTAATTTAAAATTTTACGATTTGTATTTTGTATATTACATTTCTTTTGTTTTGATGCTCTAATGTTCCTCCCTAAGAAGACTTTTCTAGTTTCCAAGACTTTTTTCTCTTTGAAAGAAAAAAATATATAAGATAAAAAATATGACAGCAAACTTCCGATTTCGGTTGGCACTAGTACCTTTTATTCCAATTATTCATTTTAATTGGACATTGACTCTTTCTGTGCTAAAAATAGTAACTACTTATAATATAGTATATAGCCTAAGATTACGTCTATATATTGTTCTGTACTAGTAATAAAGAAGAACCAGAATTTAATTCTGTCACTGAAATCCGACGAAGGCAAGTGACGTAACAATTTCTGTAAAAATATCATGAAGAATCACTACATATAAACTTATAATGAACATATTTTATATTCTGGGCAAGCATTTGTATGCTATTTTAAATAATGCATGCACTTTGTTAAGTAGACATTTGAACAACTAAAAGTAGACAGATATAATTTTTGATTTTTATGTACTGTGTTAAAAACAAGTAATAAAGATTTAGGAAAAAATTGTTACACTATCAAAAATCATTTGGGGGATGGTAATAGAAAATGTACATTATTATCCATGAAAATATCTAAATAAATAAAAGTTATAGTTTAACACTTACTTTTAAGATATTCATAAAAATTACCAAGATATTTATATTCCTATATCCAATCTTAAATATGCATGTATTGAAGCCTACAAAGAGATAATACTAATACATGTATTGAAGCCTATAAAGAGATAATGAGATCAAACTGCACTAAAGAGTAAACTAAAACTTGAAACTATAGGGGTAAAACTGTTTTTTTCACCTACTCGATATCGTAAGGGTAAAACTTGTGACATTATCTGGTCCAAGGTGTTTCACAATTTAATATTTTGAGACTTATTTGTTAAGGTCTTTTGATTTTGTTTGTTGATGTAGTAAGAAAATATTAGTCATTCTGGAAACTAAAATTCATTATCGAAAGTCAATTTATACGTATGAAAATTCACAAATTAACTTGAAAATCTTGCACGATTAGAAAATGAAAAATTATCTACGGGATTTAATCGGTATCAAAAATAAATAAAAAAAGTCCACAAAAAATTTTTGCTTTAAACATAATTTTATAGCCTGAATAATCCCTCAAAATCTCCTGTAATGTAGAAAGAAAGCAAAAATTTTAAATTTCTCAGAAGATTCTTTTTTGAATTCCTAGCTTGGCGTTGAAAACCCTAACGCTGGCCCTGATCTTAGGTATTATACAAATGCGTTCCTCATCAGTGTAAGAAAGTGCATTACTTAGAAATGAATTTATCTGTTCTTTTGAATAAAATTTTGTAGCAAGTATGTTTTATAGCATAAGTATGAGAAATTAAATATGCTTTAATGCCTTAAGCAAGTATTTCTTATTTCCTGTGTAAATGTCTTTATTTATCGATTGTAAAATTTCTAATAATATGGTAAATTGTAGTTCCTTTCTATACTGCCACACAAGTGGCCGAATGACTAAAACCGCTGAAGTAGTTCGACTCTGATTCCTGCCCAGGCGAACAGTCTGGCTGCATGACTCATTTTCGTGGTCTATCTCATGTGTAAGACGAATACGAGCTAGTTTTTCTCAGAAATCCTCTTACGAAAGCGTCTTTTCCCATAGGCAGATAGCCCTTGTGTGCTTTCCCGTATTCATTAACCTTTAATATATATCCTGCATCCGAAGTTAAATCTAAAGGGGAAATTAAACTTCCGTGGCAACATACACGACAACATGTCGCACATTTTACGCCGTTTCATACCGATATTTAATGTTTCTTTCCATGTACTTCTGCTTTTAATCTTGTTCAAACGGTAAGACACATTTTGAGGATATTTTGATTTCTTTTATTCACATATTCTACGATCAGAAAAAAAAATGTGGACACACAAGCGGAGACTCTGAAAACTGAAATCTTTTACTTTTTCGTTAAGTTTTAAGGATTTACAAGATTTTGACATCATTTTTACTTAAGAAGAGAAACAACGTATTGGTATGATTTAACTGCATTTTTAATCTTAAAACAATTTTAAGTGTTTAACTCTCTTTCGAATTGTTTATCTGAAATTTTCAGAGAACGAGTTAATTTGTTTTTAATTACTTTCTGAGAAATAGTGGTCTCTTTCAGAGGTGGTCATCTTAAAGAGGTAATCACTGTGAGATATAAGTGTATTCGTCCTCAGCTTTTGTTATGCATAGTTTAGCATTTCTTTAAATAATACATAAGAACTAACTATACTGACAATTATGACTTCACCAAAATATCAAACATATTTTTCAAAAGAATGAGATGTGGAAGCTATAGTGATTCGCTTAAAAACTACTTTTTATACGTACTTAGATTTTTGATGCATATTGACACTTTTTAATCACTTATTAAATTCTAATTCATTGGTGTGACAGACGATCATAAGTAACGAGTTTTTTTCTTCTCGAATGAAGGAAATTTGAAAAGGTATTTTTCTAGATCTTTAAATAGTATATTTCTGACGCTTTGTCAACTTGAAAAAATTTTGTATTTTTTGAAAATTATAAAAATTTTATGCTTAAAACAGAGCTTAGTAATCCAAGGTTTAGTTCCGAAACATTTTAGCACGTAATCATTAATTTAAAAAAAAAAATCAAGAAAGAGCCAGGATTAACATAAGTTAGATGTTCGTCAAGGGAAATCCCCCCCCGGTTGTAAATTAGCCCGCCAAGCTATGTTTGCGACTATCTCAAGAATAGTTTGTGCGACTTTTACGGAATCTGGTATTTATGCGTAATTTGAAGTATAAAATGGAATTATAGGAAAAAATAGGCATGACATTTCAGAAAAGCTCGATGCTTTGTCAAAACATGTACATTAGAACAACGCTATGTATAAATCTTATATATATAAAATTAGGCAAAGCAACAGCATTGTATTTGGCGTAGATTTTAGTCAAGACACTATTGATTTCGAGGGCAAACAATTAACGGTCCTTCTTCATCAGGAGCGAAGAAATCCATAGATTTCTTTCGATTAACTGACTATAACTAATACCAA
Source organism: Stegodyphus mimosarum (assembly GCA_000611955.2). Classification (NCBI taxonomy): domain Eukaryota; kingdom Metazoa; phylum Arthropoda; class Arachnida; order Araneae; family Eresidae; genus Stegodyphus; species Stegodyphus mimosarum. Next base: position 721,458 of record KK113229.1, read on the forward strand.
TTTTTACTAATTTTCATATTTTGAGTGCTTAACTTTCCATCTTGTTTTTCAATAAAAATTTATTAGTTAATAAAAAACAGATGAAAATAGAGGTAAAAATATTACTTACTTCTTTTTGCTTTTCCCAAATCATAATGCAAAAATTCACTCGTAATTTGTATAGACAGAAAACTCAGGTTTGCGATGTTATTACCTTGCGATGATTTGTAAGTCCTCTATTTTTCTACAAGGATATATTGCAGGGCGATGTTTTAAAAATGCGGAGCTTTTGCACTGCTTTATTTTCTACCGCGATGTTTTTTACGAAAAATTTCTTCCCTTACGTTGTTTTCGCCGTCTCGTTTTCGTCGGCGATGTTTTAGACGCGATGTTTTCAGCTGACATCATGCTCTCTTAATCTGTAAAGTTCAATTTTTATGGGGAAGGAAGGTAAATGGAAAATCATATATGTGTATTTGATTTAAATTGAAATACTCGACAACAATATACGACAATATTTAATTTTTGCATTTTAGTTTACAAATTATTCTTCTGCATTAGAGTTATATAATCTGGGACGATTTTTGCTTTCTGGTAGAAAACATTGTTAAAAGTTAATCATACGAAACCTTCGAAATAGTGTGGATAACCTATAACAACTGCTCATAAAAAAGCGCCAAAAGTTTTTGCCATCTATTTATACTTATATACAATCATTTGGTGTCGAACTTCGCATTCTGTGATTTTTCTGTGATTTTATATCAATACGTTTTTCTACTTTAGCTTTCCTTCTTACTTCATCCAAGTCTCCGAATTTGCTTGAAAACTTGTATAGGAAATCTTTAGCTGTGCTTCCGATGAAAATTTATCAACGCAGTGATGCAGTATATCAGTGAGTAAGTATATTTGGTAAAACAATCGTATCGTTACGTGATGCGGAATTAAATATAAATATTATGTTGCTGTTTTCTAAAACATTTAAAAAATTTTTTATGGAACACTTAGATCGTAATTCACTTCTAAGAATGAAGATTAATAACTAATTCATTAATAATCAGTTTCCTAAGTGATCATAAACTCAGTTAGAACGCATGTGTTTTCAGAAAATAAACTTCTTCTCTGCTGTTTTAGAATTTCAGTTGTTAGTGGTTTGTAAATACGAGAGCGTTTCTTTGTCGAAATAGTCACCGTAAGTTCCTATGCGAGTAAGGGAATTTTCATAAATGTTCGTATAAAATTAGTATTTCCTCAGGAATGGGTCTTCGATTCTCTTCGTCTTTAGGAATAGTTCTTCCAGTATGCTTAGGGAATTAATTGAAATTCTTCGAAGGCTTTTTAAGAGTATGGAAATATTTGATGAAAAACGTCTCTGATCCAAAACCTTTTTTTCTCGATTTTTTTTGCATGCGGAAAAAATATTTTACGCCAGAAATTTTGTTTGGAACTCTTTTAATTTATATTCTGTATTTTAAGCATTTAAATATCTCCTTTTGAGAATATAGTTTTGAAATATTTAAGCATTCTTTGCAAACAGCAGAAAGAGAATTAAATTTATCTGTATTTACTCATTTTATAAAATGTGTATTTTATCGATGTTATTATTATTAAGGAAGGAGTAAAGTGTTCTTAAACTTTTTATGTAGTTTCAGATAAAATTACTAAAATCTTTCCGAAATTCTTTTTAATCTTGACTGATCTTGGCGCTTCATTTATCATTCAAGGTACGTGACACTTGTTTCCCTGATTCTATACTTAGCTGTCTGGTATATGAGTGTGTCCTTCAGATTCTAATTTAACATGTGAGAGGTGTCACAAACTTGTACCAGCGTAGCTTAAAAAAGTGCAAATCCACATATTGTGTGTGATAACAGGTATGAATGCTGTATGAACGAATGCTACGAATGATACAGCTCGTACATACGAATGTTATATGAACAAATAGGTACTGCAAATTTCTAGTTCTAAGATTGGATAATACTAACAGCAGAATTGTCGAACTTTTTGCTTTACCTTCTGAAACTATCCTTGTTGTTAGCCTTTGATAAAAGATTTCCCGTGACAGCTGAATTTTTGTATTGGTTTTATTATGTTTTACTCTTCTGAGTTGATTTTTGCTAAAATAAATTTTCAGTTAAAACTCAAAAATATTTAAATTTTAAAACTTGAATAATTGTTTCAGTCTTCTGTTGTATATGTGAAAGGATTTAAAAAGGAAATTATCAAAATATTATTAAAAAATAAATTACATCTAAACAAACTGTTTTAAAAAAAAGCTTATAAGAGATTGAAATTTTTGCCTCACTAAAACGTTTTTTATTAACACAGGTTTTGCATTTTAGGAAGAGGATAATGAAAAAGTTAGAAATTCTAGGGCATTGCACATTTTTCATGACTTCAACCTCAAGTTTCTATAGTGGCGCCCAAACTGAAAAAGGTGGTGGATGATGATTCTCCACCACCAGGATTTGGCGACTGGGATTTCTAATCCCCCGGTCGCCCTTTAAAAGAGGTAGTATATAAGGTATTTTCTCCCTCCTTTCTGTATGCCTTTGTGGTATATTGGTAGCACACTCGGTGCGTATTCGAGCGGTCCAGGTTCGAGTCCCGGTGAGGGCGTTGCTGATTTCTTGTTCCCTGCTTCAAAAAATCTAATATCTCTACAGTTTTACTAATGGAATGCTAATTTAACTTAATTCTTTCATTTCTGCCTCTTTTCGTCACGAGGTTCGCTCATACCAGAATTTGAATAGATTTTGAGTGGCAAGCAGTTTTATTATAAAGTGCAGATTTTGAATAGAATATTTAGTATTCGAATATGAGTGCAAGAGTTTTGGCCTATCTTCGCTGTCCTGCCGATAGGAGAAAAGATTTTTCTTCCTGAGATTACTTTAGATGCTGCTCGGAAAGTTGTGTTCAAAATTCTCTCGTTGTCTACAATTTTCTAATCTCTGCATAGGTTAGATTTATATAGTTCTATTTAAATCCTTCGTAAAAGGAAGCTTCGTATTAAAACCAGGTCCAGATTGGCTGGTAATTTTATGTTGTATATTTTAATTCAGTCACTCACAAATGCTGAGATGGAATAAACTTAAAGCATTTAATTATTTCTATTTTTTTTTATGGTAAACTATTCTGCTGGTTATAATTCAACGGCTCAGAACAAACATAACGCCTTGGTTTTATAGCAATTGACATTACAAAGTTAGTTGGAACCCACTCCAGGTAAAGTGAAGGCTAAAATATGAATAGGTAATTTTTGTTGTACAATTTCCTTGTGATAACAAATTGTGAAAAGTTTTTAAATATATATTCCCCTGAAAAAGATTCCTTTCTTATTCATTCGTTTTAATATTTGTTTTTAGTTTCTCTTTCAAAAATTCTCTCCTTCTGTCTAAAATAAGTTTGATTACTTTATTTCTAGATGATTTATCTTGGCATAAAACAGAGTTTTCTTATAATTGCTGTCAAATTTTTTTTTCAAATAAATGGGAATTCTAACAGAATGCATTTTCCTACTTCCGTTTTGTATCCAAGGAAGAGGAAGTCACAGAGGAATTAATTAAATAGAAGCAGCACATTTGCACTGCAAGCCACCACTCATTGCTTATCGAAAAGGGGATTTCTTTGAACTTAGAACAAAATTTCTTTAATACCGGAGCATTAATTAGTAGAGTGCTTGAGTACAGTGAAGGAAAGACTAGGTTGGATTGAATGATGGCTTCATTGGCAGGGACTAAGTGATAGATTTTTTGAAATAGGGATTATTTTCTTTCAGTGTCCTTGATTTAGATTTTCTATTTCTTTATGATTAGTGACTTTTCAAAGTCAAATTTTCTTTGATAAAAATTTTTCTTTTTGCTTTCATACTAGCTTTTTAAAGTTCGTACATTTTGTTCAAAGCTACTTTTTCTTAATTCTTGCTTTCAGTGCCTACTTCATACACAGAAGAAAAATCTTAATTTAATGCAATTAATTAATCCATCGGCTAATGTGCACCGAGACAAATTAGATTGATTGAATGTGTTAAATAATAGAAACAACTATAATTCATGCATAAATGACATTAAATCTGAAAAGTAAGGATCGTAGGCTATAATAGAAGACTAATTCAATAGTTTAAATTTTTGCTAAATATCTAAACATTTAACTAAGCTACTTTTAGAGGGAAGGGGAAACAAGATGTTTAAATAGTGATGAATGTTTGCACCTTGTCATGCAATCAGCGATGGCTAGCAATTATTTCCTCAATATTTCGCTCGGTAACAAAGTTTATTCCATTCTCTGATCAGCATCATACAAAATTTCTGAAGTGCGTTCAAGTGTAATTGAAAACTAGCTTAGGTACTTTCGTTGTTAGTATCTTAATATAGTTTCAAGTTTCAAACGAGACCAGAGTTTATTTTAAGTATACTGCAAGTTTTAAGAATAATTTTTTAATACTATTGCCGAATTTAAAAAATCTGATATTTACTCCAATTGTTCTAACTTAACTGATCTCTCAAGGCAAGGTGAAAAAAGTCGAAAATTGCAAATTTTAAAATTAAATATCCCGGTTAATTTTCGTCGTACGGGAGTCAAACTTCCAATTTTATTTTTCATAGCGAGTGTAAAACTTTCCCAAATATAAGTATAGGGAACCGATAGACCGCAATTAAAATTAAATTTCATCATTTGCGTAAAATTATTTATTTTTCAGCTAGCTAGGGAAAGGAATGAAAAAGAATAACGACGTAGTTATTGTGCCAAGAGTTTTTATACTAAATCTGATGTACAAGTACAGCTAATCTGTGATTGGTTAATTTCAGTTTTTGTTGCCGTTTCCAAGTACCGTTATATAATATAGAAAGGTTTCGAATTTGGGAGAAGAGATGAATTTAGGGGGAGAGCACCAAATCTAAAACGTTAATTTTGAGATCGCTAATTATTTTTTTAAAGTAGCTATCGTATGTTGTTATATATGTGATATTTTAATGCGTTAACGGGTTAGAAAAGTACGACGTCCTCTTAGACAGGAAAGCATAGCAGCGCAGAGACGTTTGCAGGGCAGAAGTTAGGAAGTTGCTCGCGAACCAGTATTTATACTACGCAAGTGCATATAAACAGCTAAGCTGCAACTGGTTAATTTTAGGTTTTAGTTCAAGCAACGTTATGTAACGTGGAAAGATCTCCAGTTTGGGAGAAAAGATAAACTTGAAAGGAGAGCATCAGATTTAGAATAGTCAATTTTGATTTTGCCAGTCATTTCTATACAGAGTCTTCGTATTTTATTATATGTTACATATTCCATCGTATTTGATTATATCTTACACACACACGCACACACACACACACACACACACACACACATATATATATATGTACATTTGGTTCTGCCGACTGCAATAAAAAATGGTAGGTGTTATTGCACTCCACATACAAAATTTCAATGTTCTGTTGCTAATTTTTGAGTTGCGCGAGATATATAAATAAACTTTCCTTTGAATTCACTTTAAATCCCTTTTACCATCCGTTTTGGAAAAATAGTCCTTTATTCTGTCCGTACTTACAGATGTCTCTCAAAAAAGTCGTCCAACTGGATTCGAGAACAGTCAAAATGGATATTTCTGTTGAAATATGACATTCAAAATGTTCCGCGATTACAATGCTTCCTTTTCTTACTACAAAGAAGTAAAAACATATTTGTCGTTGCAGATTGGAGTTATTCGCGAAACATGAAGAAAATGCCTTAAAGTGATTAATTCCTTACCTAGTACCGGAAATGGCATTATTTTACTAACTGAATATTGCGTATATTGAATTGGCATAAAGCAAAGTGCTCCTGTATACACGTATAACGTTTCATTTTAATATCGAATTTTGGTTTAAATTAAGAATTTTACTTATGTAGTCCTAAAAACTTCCTTGTTATATTAAGATATTTTTTCTCCAAAAGGTACGAATTAGCTTGGCATAAAGATATTAAAAAATGCCTGAGAGCTGCATTTACTGTTATTTAGTATGAGCTTATTGTAAGAAGATATTCTTGTAATTTGTTGCTACCATATTTTGAAGTGGAATTCATAGTGGGAGATATCTAATTTGAAGTTATTCATTTATCATTCAGTTTGATATAATCCACTTTTCGTTAGGAAGGGTAAACTTAGAAATCTATCCAATATGCAGAAAACTACTACTGAATTGAATTCTGCTTGCATGTAGTTGCCATTTATCATTTCAGAGTCAAATCTGCCCGACTACAGAAGCATATAGTTTCTAATCCTTTAAAATTTAGTAAACTTCGATTTTCATAACCAATAATAATTTGAGTTAGATTTCTTTCTGTGTTTGTGCAAGCTCAGCTTCATTTCAGTGCCTTGAGCTGAGCTAACATTCCACTTTTCCTTTTTTTATTTTTAGAAAATAAGAACTTCTTGCGCGAAAGATATTTTATTGAACGTTTTAAAAGCAATGAACCAGATAACTCGCATTCGAATTTGTATAGATCTTCTCCTTTTTCCTCAGAAGTACCTTATCCCCTTTCCGTTTTTAAGATAATCTTTCTCTACGTTATTTCAACAGATACATTTCAAGCTCCATTGTTATTATTAAGAGATAAAATTAATTTCTTTGCGTGATTATTCAATTCTTAGTGCTCGGTAAGACGAGAGTCATGATATTTTTTTAGATCCGTTATCTCTTTTCATTACTTTTGATAAATTTGCATTGTCGAGATGTTAGACTACCTGATCAATTTTTTGTATTGTTCTTCCCACCGTTATTTTGCATTAAAGGGCTTTTTTCACGAAACTCTCCTTCATGATTAAAAACTCTTAATTATAAACAGTATTTTGTGATAAGATATTAATTATCATTCGACAAGTTCATTACTCTTTTTTTTTATTTTTTTCAGGTTCTTCTTGTCGAGTTCACTCGCTTGACTTCTGCTGGGTTGACTGGTTTTGAATGCTAACGGTTGCAATTCATCTTAGTGGATTCATTTGCCTAGCATGCTGTTTTAAATGTTATTCGGGTTGCAACATGATGGACACTCGCTGAAAGTACTATGAATTTCATGAAATGCAGATTATTGTGCTTTGATAACATTGCGATACTCGGGTTTCATTATGATTTGTAATCCCTAAACTAAGTGTAACGACAAGCCAAGCTAGCAACAAAATTTAGTGTGATGAAATTAAAAAATATTACTTATTTCGGATCTCAACTAAAAATGTTAATTTAAATTTTATTTACCGACTAACTGTTCGACGATTTCTCTTATCATCTCATGTTGCTAACCTAACAGCTTACTTACTTATATTCCCAGCTGGGAAATATTTATAAAAGGAATTGCTTTCGAATTTTGAATAACTCATTTATTTCAATTACGAATTGATTTTAAGCTAATTTCTTTCAACAAAAATATTTTAATGATAATAATATATCATTATCCATCATTTAATATAACTAGATGTTTTAAAATACCCCGAATTCCTTAATTTTGTATGTGGGAATCACTGAAATTAAAAATTCAAAGCAGTGGTTAAATTACCCTCTAAATAATTACTAAATGATACGTTAGAGATACGTTTTGCGAATGTTCAGCGCAATAAATTCGTTAATGAAATTGCTTGTATGAACTTTACGTAACTGTTCCTGAATAGAAATATGTCACAAAAACATATGAAAAATTTCCTTTTTATAAAAGTTACATTTTCTTCCTAACAGGTTATTGCTAATGCAATATAAAATAAAACAAATAATTAAAAAAATTATTGTCAATAAATTCCGCAGATAGAAGATTAACTACGTTTGGCAAATTCAAAATTTAGTTAGAGAACGGATTGCAATGTTGTAACTTAACCATTACATCACTAACCACATCACGTCTCATCTTTTACAAAAATTAGTATTTGTAAATTTCTGGAATGATCTACTCCAGGCAAGGAGGGAGCCAAGCCTTATATGTGGGCAACGAACTATATGCGAACAATGAGCTTGAAGTCTAAACTGTTAGTTTAAATTTCAAATGAAACATAGCTCTGCTAACAATTATGCATGTATAATCACTTTAATATAAAACTATTCGGTCCATTAATTCAGCTGATTCCATATTACAAAATGGTCAGAAATACGTTTCATCGGTATTTTGTTCCATTGCTCTTATCATTTACAGTACATTGAGACGTAAGATACGAACGTACTAGTTTCTGTAAGAGGTTAAATGACTAACATTTGGAAACTGAAATGTGAATCCGTTTTAACCCTTCTTAGTCTTACATTTTTCTGACCAGTATTTTCTTAGTTGGCAAAATATTATGTTTGTTATAACTCAATTAATACTCCCTAAATAAATTAGTGACATACACCCTGTCCATAGTAATCTTTATATGGCTTTTATTTTCGTAACTTTCATTTATTTTCACCTTTTCGTAAGCATATACTTTCAATCACAAACAAAAGCATTCATATAATAGCGTTTTAAAAATTAAAAAAAAATCAATGTTGTAAAAATTACAATATCTAATTTTTATACGATCTTCGGTCTCTATATCTACAATTAGTAAAAGTTTATATTCATTTTAAGCGGTGAAACGCAAAACGTTTGACACCGGACGACAAAAATTGACCCAGATATCTAATTTTATAACTTGAGATCATGTTCAAAAGTCGCACACAAATTGAGGATAAAAAGTTAAATTTGAATCTGTGCTTGACTAAAAATGGAGTACGTGACCAAACATAACTAAAAATGAATTCTTGTTCTAGAAAACAGTGACGAGTTACAGTGCTGGTATTCAATCAATTCATAATATTATTTGAAAAATTAAAAAGGAAGAATTTTTCTAGCCAATAGAATGCTTTATGACTTTTAGATTATGATCGTAAAGGAATAATACTGCGTGAGAACATTAGTAAGGTACTTTTAGCGTTCTAAAATTATAGATTACTTGTGGAAAAGTACTTTCGGTATACTACATATAGCAAAATTATAAATTAAATGTTGTCCACAAGGAAATCGCAATAGAATATTATTGAATGACATTAAAGGGGCGAACCAATCTAACATTTTTCTAATTTGTTTTTAACGACCCGTCAAGAAAAGCCGAAAAAGATGGCAAAATCTTATTCTTGAAATTACATATTTGGGCCTATTTTCCCCATACAAGTGTATAATTTTTTGTGTTTTTTTTAATAATAAGGATTAACTTTTACTTAGCATAACTATAGGAAATAAGGAGACCGGATAAAAAGTTACGTTAGGTTTCCTAATTCTTAGAAAGTAGATTTTTTAAATTTAAAAATGACAGAACATAAATATTGGGGACATTTAAAACGTTTTTGTAACTGGAAATATGTGTCTATGACCCACGATTGCGACAATAAAGGCGGCATAAAGACGTTTACGAACACGTTGATTATCTCAATGGTAACTGTAAATAAATTAGAGATATAACACAGCTGTAAATAATAAAAATGTATTGTAATTTGAAATCGATATGTCTCAACTTCAAATAAATTATAATGAAATTTTGATTAAAATAAATTAAGAAAAACTTCGGCTACTTTCGCAGTAGCTTTCACGTAATATATAGTTAAATGGTTCGAGTATCACAAAAGCAAAGTACCGAATAAAGAACTGATGAAGTATTTAAATTAAAGCAACATAAAATGCTCATATTTATACTTGACTTTCATCTAAAAATGATGTTCGGGCTGCAGTGGAGTTCGAAATTATCCGTAATTTGAAGATCATTTATAGTATACCCAATCCATTAGAAATATAAAGAAATTAAAAACAAAGGAAAACGAAATTGGTAGCTTATTTAACACTGTACTTGTCACTATTGGAGTTGGGAATTTAAGAGTTCTGATTTGTGCATCCGTTTTATGGTATTATTAGTATTATTTACGTATTCGGCACTACACGGAAGGGACGGATGCCTTCGTGGAGAATTTTCTAAGAGAAACTGGCTCATATTAACACGTTACACAGGGGCAAAACCAGTAGCCAGCCCTTTTTCGGGATTCAAACCTCGGACCGAACTACCAGTATTCAGAGACTTTACCGCTTGGCCGCTGGTGGGCCTTCCGTTTTAGGGTAGGTGTTACAATTTATTTACTAATTCATGTATAGGCATATCAGTCTGTAGGTGTTTAATCATTTTTTTCTTTAGCATTAGCAGAATTCATGAAGGAAAAATTCATGAAACCGAATAAAACTTTTAAATGTAGTGGAAGAAAAGTTTTAGTCTATTAGTTTATAAATTAGCATCTTTGTTTAAAGAAAAATTAAATATAGTAATTACTAACTAGTTATAAATTTTTAAATCAAAATTTCAGGGGTTTTGACAACTCTTTATAAACACTTTTAAGTTATAACAGTCACTTTTATTTTATTACTTATTTGAAGCTACTCATGCTGTTTTATACACGGATGGCTAGGTAAAAAGTAGAAAGGAAATCTGTTAAATTCAACATCTATGTATATTACTATACATCATAAGAAAGCTTTTGGAACTCTTTCGGAAAAGTATACAGACTATTTTTGAATAAAACCTGAAACAGAAGGGAAAATAATTACTTAAAGGATAAAAATTTAAAATTAATAAAAAGTGTTTATTAACAGTTTTCCTAACATTTATTCTTTTTTTTTTTCAATCAGGAAAGAGACATCGGCTTATACCCTCTAGTCATTGGTAACTGCTTACATTTAGCATAACATTATGATTCTCTGAAACTAATTTTCAAGGCATTTAATGTCGAAAATAATTAATTGTTATTCGGACTTGTATAAAAGGATAAATCAATTATTGTTTTTACAGTAAAATCAGAAAACTTTTCTCTGAAAATAAAATACGACACGTAAATGCAAATGCATGTGTCTGCATATACGAGATATACCAGAAATATTTTAATGTGCAGCTTTTCCATTGCTTTGCAATCAAATAATTATCTTAAAAATCTCAGTCTCTTCTTTTTGGATGAAATTAAATTTTAAATTGATAATTGCGAATTTCCTAATTGACTAATAGAAATGACGGAAATTTGCCAGGACGTTTTGTTTGGCTATAAAACTTTTAAGTCAAATTTTATATACTAAACCAAATATTTTGGCAAACTCGGAGCAAAGTAAAAAGGCTTTCTTCTCATCTCGAAATTAGATAAGACGGTATTTGTGATCAATTATGCAGATATTATTTCAAGTATTCTCTTGTTTTGCTTCTTCATTTGATTCTTGAGATATGAAAGCAGCTCTTAGAAATAAACTTCAAAACAATTTAAATGAATTCATAATGATGTCATGTAATGTTTTTATATGTAAGTACAATCGCTCTTAAAGCTTAATAAAATGGATTTCTGAGCTAAACAATCTTTGAAATTATTCATGAATAGAAATTTTTTTTACAGATATATATTTACCGAAGAAATATTTATGTGCAATGACTAAGCAGTCGGTTCTCTAACATAAAGCATAAGAAAATGCTTGAAACCAAGAAGACTTAAAAATGATTTCTTAAAATTGCAAGTTTATAATTCAAAGCATAAAAATGGGGTTTTTCTTGCACAAAGAAGGGTTACCGAATCATTTTAGAGAAAGTTTTCCGTTAAAACATTAATTTTGCTGCTTGACTTCAAATCCAGATCTTCTAATGTTAATTATAAGAAGAAAGTATTGCGAATCTAATACAAAGAAATCAGCATTCTGCAAAATAATCACACTGCTTTCATAGAAGAAACTCAACCGTCGTAATGTCTGATCTGAAGCTTGGATGAAAAAAAAAACCATTGGAACTTATTTCTAACACTAAATGCGTGATTTCGATATTTTTAATGCTTCGGTTGCCGAATTAAGGCACGCTCCTCGCAAGTGTGTCGCGCCTCGAGACGGTCCCAAGAGTCCTGCAGTACTTTACTCGAAATTCCCATTTAAGGTTGCTTCGCTCAAGTGAAACAAAGTGGGTGGAAAAGGAAAAAAAAGGGGGGAAAGGAAACAAATAAACGGGGTGTCTTGTAAAGAGGAACGCGACCTCTCTGGAGTAAAAGAGGATGAAACGAAGGAATTAAAAAAAGATAGAAAGAGAGAAAGCCTTTGGTTATATGCGTCCGCATTTTGGCTTTATTTCAAGCTTTCTAATTTGTGTAGTTCGTTGAGCGTCTTAGCAGAAGGAAAACAACGGTCTATGCTAATTACAGTAGTTCGTTGCCTTCCATTCCATTTGTAAGGCTTTCCGTTTATCTCTCGGTCTTGCTTTCATTTCGTGTTTATTGTGGCAATTAGTGCTAAAAAGGTATGGGAGCTCTCTTCCCACCCACTTGCCCGATTAGTAGAAATTCCTCTGCGCAAAACAAAATCTTCTGCTGCCCGCCATCTTGTTTTTTTCCCCAAGACCTTGATAATGCTTTTATGCTCGGTGTCTGTCTGATGGGCCCTAATTCCTGTTTGTTCTCCAAATTAAAAGTTTTATCGCAAGACGGCTCCGCCTGCTGTTTTTTCTCAGGCGTTTCTTCCCCCCAAGATTGAAAGCTGGATGCTCTGCAGACAATTAGCGAGTACCGGCCTAAATTTAAGAAATTTTAGAAAGCCACTTCTTGACAGTATTTTGCTCATTCCGAAATACGGCTCGTTCATATACATTCTTAACGTTAAGACTGGATGGCTCGTTTTCTAAATTGGGGAGAATCCTAGATTCTAGGCGATTCTTCTCTTTAACATGTACCTTGATGAATATCTTTCTCCTCCCCTTCTTCATGTTCTCCATTTTCTTGAAAGGATGCCTTGAGTAAATATAAGCGCAAGCAACTCTTCGACTCATAACAGAAGAAAGGAAATGTTGCAAGAAAAGTGGTTATTGAAATAGTGAGGTTTATCATTTAACCGGTGCTTTAAACTTTCACAATAAGAGCATTCGAGTGTTATTATTAAAATAACTATCGCGTAAATTGCATTTTAATTACTTTGAAAGAGGGTGGTTTTGTGCGAAAGAGAAAAAATAAATGTTAAACGTTTCTAAGCATAATGAATATACCCCGCAAGTTACACTCAGTATTATATTTCGTAATATTGATTACATTTTCAAGTGCTTTTAGTTCTCCAATCGCTTTAGCTTGCATTTAGACTACGTTTTATGTCGCATATCCGTTGTAGCCTTTGTAATAAGATGGCCAACTATGAATGTCAGCTAATTATTTAGTGTCGTGCTTTTGTCTCTGTATGTACGTGCTCGATACTCAATTGTTTTCCAAACAGTTATAACGTATTTCTCCCGCTTTCTAGCATGCCTTCCTGATGTAACTGGAAGCATACTCGTGGCGTGTTCGACAGGTTCAAGGTTCGAGTCCCGGCGAGGACATTGCTCATTTTTCACATTTCCTGCTTTCAAAACATGCCTAATGTCTGTACATACTGCACTGTTTAAGCTTAATCCTACAAACTTCATTATTTGATTTTTATCGTATTTCAGATAATATTTTCATCACAAATAGTTTATCAAACACTTTTAGGAATTTAATACCAAAAACATTAAAAATTCGAGAAAAATTCTTCAATTTATTACAGGAGAAAGAAAATTTCATTAAACGATTCTGAAGAAAATGTTAGTTTCTTCATTATTACTTATTCATTTAAATTATACAGTCTTTAAAACTGCGAGTTACATAAGATAATTTATGATTACATAAGCCCACATTAAAAATTTATATTTCTCAAATAAAAGATAAAATTTTTTGTCAGATTTTAGAGATAACAAATGATAGTTTTATCTAATAAATTAAATTTGACTGCAGTTTCAAAATAGCCTCCATCAACTGTATATTTAAGCAGTCTCTTAATTAATTTGTAACTGTTAATAAAGTAAATGAATTTTTTTCTGTGGTATTATTAGACATAACTTTTTCCAACAATAATGACATAAAACATCAGAAAGGGTATCTTTAACACCCTTTTACAAAAGAAAAAAAAGGAGTCAAAGAATTAATATCGGAAAGCCTTAGAGAGCCTGAAAAGACAACATATCCAAAGATCAGAAGCATTCCTTTCGGAATAATAATGCACTCTAATGTAAATATAAATTGGTGTTATATTAAAAAATAAATTTAAAATAATGAAATCAATGAAATTAGAACTATTCTACAGTAGGCCTTTCATTTTAACTATCAGCTGAGAAGAAATTCCATTTAGGCATTTATGTTAATGTTAGCCATTCCGAATTTCTAAATCATATTTACGTCATTATGAAAATATGTCCTAGCTCTTAGTTTAAATCGTTATAAAGAAGATAAAAAATTGAGCAAGTTATCTGACTAACACAAATTCGTAATCTTATATAGAAACTACAGAATAATTTTTATACTAGTCAAATATGTATGATGTCTTCGATGTTAAAAATGAGCATTATTTGTAACTGCAAGTAAAATGGAACAGAGACATCTCTCAATTTATGGTTACTGATTTTCTTAAAATTAATTAGCTTTAAACCAGGGACTTAAGTAAACCATCTTCAATAGTTGAATAAGTATGGCGCCCAATCAATCGTATAAAAAGTTGAATAAAACTGTAATAATCAATATTAAGTATTTTCAGCTTAAGCTTCACTTTGCATTTATTACATAAATGTGAAATTTAGTGCAAGTGAAGCAAGATTATTAGTCTGAAATTAAATATTCCATATACATAACAGTTGGGTTGCCTGCATTTTAGGAAGTGACCAAATACGTATTTAGTGTAATACTAAATTTATTTTTTCATTTATCATATTTTGTTTCAGCAGAGATTTTAAAGTTAAAAAACATATGTTTACTTCCTTAATGCAAAACCCGTAATACACTTTTCGACAGTATCAAACAATGAAATTATAGGTTGTATCTCTTAAATCTGGCAATCTTGAGACCTGACCATTGTACCAAACTACAGAAAAAGTCGGAAACCCGAAATCGAACAATGTTTGTATCTGTAATATTCCTAAATGCAATATTCCTAATGTACCTAATTCCAAAACTTACTCGTTTCTGTGTTTATGAATGTTGCTACACTGTTAAAAGTAGAACTTAAAACAAGAAAAAATAGTTTCATTATTACTTCCAAACTAGGTTTCTGCTAATATGAACTAAATCATATACAATTGACGATCCGTCTCACAGTTCTCGCTGAATATCCTACAACGCGGTCATTTTTTTAACCTCTAGATAATTATTTAAACTAGCTTTTGCTTTAATTAGTGCAACCATCCTCCCGTTGTTCACATCGTAAAGAGGTATAATACAGCTGAATATAAGAATTTTATAGGACCACAAAACTAAAACGCTCAGCTAGAATGTCAATAGGTTCTGAGCGCTACAACAGGGCTACTCTTGCGGAATATCCGCAAACTAATTTTGCTCGATTACAGGAGATGTTAGATCAGAAAGCGCCGGATTAAAAAGTAAACTCAACTTTTTATTTCTTTATATATACAACCTAGATCTATTTCAAATGAAGTAAAGCAATGAAATTAATTTTTATTTGAGTAGGCAATAAAACTGTATATGTAATCTTGTTTTCATTTTAGTGTATTAACTTACAAAGTGAACATAGAGAGGTAAATGACAAAAAATCATCAAGTTTGTTTAGCCTGTTTTTTAAAGAAAAGCACTTATTATTGTTAAATGATTCACGGGGTAATCAGAATCCAGGATATCTGCATAAAGGGAGGATTTTTTTCCCACAACAGGCTACATAATTGCCCTTTTGCTTGTCGAACTTTGTAGGCCTATCTACAGATTAAATACATTCATCTAAGTGAATTTTACTGCTTCTAAATAT
>KK113229.1:737303-784429 GCA_000611955.2 Stegodyphus mimosarum
GTTGTGGCCACAATCAAATTGGCACATTAAATGTGCCTATTCCAAAAAAGCTTATATTTTAGATTAATTTTCAGTAAGATAGAAGGAGCAGACAGACAGCATTGCAGCTAGGCCAAAGCGTTGAAAGCAAGTGCGTTAATTTCAGGCTGAAATCTTAATTCAGACTGAGTTAGTTTTGGTTCTCAATGCATTTTGATTGGATATTTAATACTTCTGTAAAATTATTATTGGTTGCTTGAGTTTTAGTTCCATTTACATCATCAGAATTTTGTAAGAGTCATATGACATGGATTAATCTATAAATGACGCAGTGCAAAGAGAGGTTACTATTTTTAGAACTGAGAAGGGAAATTTATGTTGCTAATTTAATCTTTTACATTTTCTTTATTTTTCTTACATATATGTATTGTACAGCACTTGCTTTTTATATGACTTGAATTCGTTTTTCTGTATTACGTAGTTACATTTTCTTTCAATGTAACATAAATTACTCAGTTGCTAATAAATGGATCACAATATCATTGTACTTGGCCTAGAAAAGACAATAAGCGATCCATATACCTAGAATTCAGTTAAATGGAATTATACTGTGAGTAATTTATACCTTAAGTATTTTAAAATAAACTAAGAAGAGCTTTCAAAGAATTTTAAGGATAATTTCAAGTGGCATACATAAGGAAACAATGCATACGGTATTGTATTCATCTGAGTGTATGCAATTGTTAAGACTTGTAGATGTAATAATCGGAATACTTTACCACCGCATTAAGAATAATTGGAAAAGCAATGCTTTTATTTAAGAGAATGTTAAAAACAATTGAAAAATCAATGCATTTTGCAGGGAACCTGAGGAAATACTTGGCAAAAGTTGTAGCCTATCCACCATGATTGAGAATTCTCCAAATAGAAAGGAAATATTAAACAATGATAATCAAATCGATTCATTATTTCTCAATAATCATCCGAGCTCACAAATGCAAACAATGTGATACATAAAAATCACTCGATATGATTTTGCAAACGTGGCAGTGCTTTCTTCTTCCCCCTCTAGTATTCAAAGGACGGACGGAAATAAACGTTTAAACGCATTTTACTAAAATTATTCTTTTTCTCCTTCCTCATATTCACAATGCTAATAACGATCCAATAGTCCTGTACGAGATGGTTTTCAATCGGAGACTCAGTCCTTTTGTCTGCTGGCAGCGAAACAATGTAAGAGGATATCAAATTGATTTTTTTCTTTCTTGTCATGCAAATTAGACTTGTCGGATTTCGAACCTTTTTGAATTAATTGAGGAAAACAGCTCCCATTTCGCTTTCATAACGCGTTTTTTCACTTAGAGGTAAACCTGAAAAAAACTCTCAGAATTTGGTCAATTAATGCAAGACGTCGATTTAGTATTCGCAATAACTGAACTTTTATTTAAAATTCTTCACGAAATTTTACTTTTTTATACAATTTTATTTTCAGCAAAACTAGAAATTGAAAAATACATGAGTAACATTAAGTAAACCGGAAGCTTCCGATACGCTAGTCCAAAATAGTATGCATTACTTATTATTAAAATGCTGAGGATGTAATGTAATGAATTTATTCAAACGTAATCCAAATGGCAATGAATTCATGTTGCTGAAATGCTTGTTCTTTCCTTACCTTCACAGATAACAAACTTATTATCTATATAAAGCACCCAAGAAGGAAAGTTTTTTAAACAAAGTTCAAAATAATACTTAAAAATAGAGTATGAAACTATTTCCTCAGGGCTTCTTCAGTTTAAAAAGGATAACTATTTTGAAGCAAAATCATAATTAAGTTAAAATAAATGTAATATAGTTAATAAAAGATTAAAATTATCAGTTTTAATTTGATATTCACATAAAGTATTTCACATAAAGTATTTACACATAAAGTATTTAGTAAGTAACTGTTAAATTAATTTAATTCATCCTTCGAAATTTCAATTCATACGCCATACCATATGACTCATGTATTTAAATGACGTATGTGATCTGAAAAACATGAACACGAAAATGCAATAGGAGATATATAATTCTTCAATACAAATGAGAAACCCAATTGTTTAAATCTAGATATATAACAGACCATTTTGCTGAATGAACTTCTAACAGAACGTTTGGAAACATTTTCGAAAACAAAAGAAAATACGACGTAATTGTTGGAAAAAATTTCGTATTCGTCAAAGGAATGAAATGTTTTCATAGAATAAATACTGTTGGACAATAAGGTAAAATTCCACTGACGACTGGATTTGGACATTGCTAAGAGAATTTCTAATTTGCTAAAATACGTAAAATAAGATGTCTGTTTGGGGGAAGTTATTAATTTTTTACAGTTCAGAACAATCGATAGAAAAGAAACAGAAAATATCAAATTTTAAAACTTAAATGAACAAAATAATTGAATATTTAACAACGGATTTTTAGTTTTAGGAGACCAGATGACATGACTTTTTAGCATCAAAAATTTATGCTAACATTAAAAAATATGTGAAGCCTTCAGTGATTATCTTCTGATGAACCTTTTAACCACTTTTATTAGTTTTAGGGATATCAGGATTCGAATTAATTTCTCATAAAGCTATTTTTTAATTTAGGTTACAGTGAATGATTTCATACTGAAATTAATATTATGAATTATAAATAACGGATTGTTTCTTTAGCATTTCAGACAATTTATTAGTTTTAACCTTTTTAGGTAAGATAAAAAGTAATGAAACTTTTGATTTCAATTCTCGTTATTGATCTATTTTTAAACACTTATTTCCTGATTTTGCTGTCTGTCTTTTTCCCTATTTAAAGGAAGGTGCTACGTATTCTTTTTATCAGCTACATTTTTAAATGATCAGACACATAGATTGATCAATATTTCAAACACCAACTTTCTTAATTTGGTTTTATATTATATGGTATTTCTCCCGCCTTTCTTAGCATGTCTTTGTGGTGTAATGGTCAGCACACTCGAATTGTATTCAAGAGCTACGCGGTTCGAGTCCCAGCAAGAGCATTGCACATTTTTCATCTCTAGTGCTTTAAAAAAATACCTAATGAATTCTACAGTGGCGCCCGAACTAAAAAAAATGGTGGATGATGATTCTCCACTACCAGGATTTGTCGATTGGGTCCCCTAATCCCCAGTCACTCTTTAAAAGGAGGAGTATGTAAGGTATTTCTTCTGCCTTCTTAGCATGACTTCGTGGTGTAACGATCAGCACACTCGACGCGTATTTGAGAGGTCCGTGGTTCGAGTCTCGGCGAAGGCATTGCTCATTTTTCATCTGTCCTGCTTTCAAAAAATACCTAATGACTCTAAAATACACAGCAAATAAAGGTTACATAGTCTGTTCTACACTTTTTATCTCTTCATGCATTGAGACTGTGCCACTATAATTTTGTTTTATAAAGGTTTTATCCCCCCCCCTCCGTTTTTTGACAGAGCATTTGTTTATTTCACAGAATTATTGCAATACACAGGCTAAGTACAGAGTACGTTTAAGTTCACGAAGAACCGAATAACTTTACAAAAACTAATTCTGCAAAATTACACAAACTTATAAATTCCTTCTAAAAAGGAAAGTAAAATCAATTATAAGTATAACAATACTATTTTTCATGAAATTTTAATCAATTTTACTACATCATTCTTTCATTCATAAAAAATTTCAATACCACCAATTTCATTCAATTCTTTCAAAGCTATAGTAATTAACTATAAATTTCTGTGTTTACATTTACTCCCCTTTACCTTGATCTATGGTCCAAAAGTTACCAAGTAGGTAAGACCATCGAACCATGGTATTCGACATAGTGTTGAACCTGGCGTACGGGCTTGCTTCATGGTGTTTTCGTGATTTTTTTCTGTATTTAATATTAACATAAGCCAGTTTATCTGAAAGTTTCTCCACGAATAAATCCATCCCAAATGCAAAGATTCAGTGTGCTATACCGTAATCAAATAATTCATTCAAATTCTTGGTTCTTTTGGCTATCAGCTTCTGTCTTTACAAAGAACTTACAAATCGGTTATTTTATGTTCTGTTGAGTATACTGAAACAAGAACTTTCCTCTAAGATCAGAAATTATGACAGTAAAAGCAAACAAAACTTATCATTTACTTTCGATTATACTTAATGTGAACCATAGACGGAATCAAATCCCCCTTCGCAAAGTTTCAGCTTACATTTGTCTGGTTCGTAACTGCCACTCAATATGATATCACGAGGAAAACTATATCTAAGTTTTGTAGGTGATCCAAAAGAGTTTTTCTGAAATGTGTAAGTTTTCCCATCTGTCTTAGCTAAAGGAGAGGAAAAAAAGGAAGTATCGATGATGAAAATTTTGTATGCGAATATATTTCGAATACTTCCTCGTTATTAACTGCAGTCATCATGATCGATGGAGAGAGTCTTTAATTAAAAATTATACTAATATGTGTGTTAAGACAAATCGATATATAGAAGAATATTGAATTTCAGAAGAAAAATCCCTTTTTAATTGATTTGAAGGTCACTTCTTACTTTTTAATTCGTAGAATCATCAATATTTGCCTCTGTGACCCTTTTGTAAAGCAAAATAAAGGACTGCACCTTCTGCCAAGCTAAGAACGAAGTGACTAATAAGCTGAAAAGATTCATTCTTGTTTTAATCTAAGCTGAGGAAATTCCCGGGTCTCTATCGATGCTTTTGGGATGGGCATCCTCATCAGCACAAGAAAAATCAGCCCACGTTTACTCACACTGAAGCTGCTACTCAAGGGTAAACGAACGAGTTAATGGTCTAATAAAGCTTTTAATTTGATGAAGGTGCTGGCGCGAATCGTGACTCTACTTTGTAGAGCTTTTACTAATACTCCATATGATGTCCAGCCTCGTATTTTATAATAAAACGTATATATTAGAATTTGAAAAGTTTCGGTACTAACAGGATTTCCTAGGAGAGGAATGTGAAACTTCTACTTTTTATATTTTTCTGAAACTTTCTTCAGTAATATTTTGGTTGTATTATGCGAAGTTCTAATTTACAAGCTTTAGTTAAAATGTGTAAAGGTAAAAGCTTCCAAAATAGTGGATATTTGTATAAACGTTTACATTTTACCCTGGTTTCACATTAAATGTATTCCGTTTTTAACTCTGAAAATGCATGTGCCTTTTTTTTGCTAGGTGTGGCGTAAGGTACTATGTAGTCGGTAGGATTCAAAGCATCGCTAATATTTTATTCCTATAGACCCTAGTAAGCAGCAAACACTTTAATATCTTTGTAGCTCCTAGTAAATTGCAAATAAATCCATAAAATTGTAATTTCTCAGTAAATGTTGTGCTTTAAAATAAAGTGCCAGGAATAGATAAAGTAAAATATAACAATTAAGAACACATTATTTCTATCTGATCATTCTATATCTGTTATGCAAAATGTAATAAATTTCTCGAAAAGATAGATATAAGGGCAGACAAAAGTTCTAATCACGTATAAATTACTCATAATTTAATGAAAATGAAAATATACAGTTGAATACAAAATACAGCAATAAATGAAAATGTACACGTACATTGCCTTTTGAAGGAAAAATATCCAAATTGCTCACAAAGAAGAAATTCCTAAAAGTTATCTACCTGCTTCAGCACAATTTCATGTAGGGTGCATATATCTTTTCTAAATCTATTTAACATGCATAGGGAATTATACAATGAATCACATATCTATCATCATAATGCAATAATTTTACGTAAGTTATGAATACACTGGTATTGTAAATTAAGAACCTTGAGTGAAAATCCTCAACCATGTGAACGGAACCTCTCTTTTCCGATGTCTGCTAAGAAACAAGTTCAAAGCTGGTGTTCTGAATTAAAATAACTTTTTTTTTATTTGGCCGGTTTGAAGGGAAATTTATATTAATTAACCAGTTATTCAAACTTTCAACGTTTACTATAACTTATTCTTCCCGTATTCCTCATCAGAATGCAAATGAGTAGCGAGTATTTAAACTGAAGTTTTTAGATTTTAAGACAGAAGCATTCGACTGCGTCTGTCACAAGGGGTTGATCTACAAACTAATAAAGATGAATGTTTGTCGGAAAATTTTTCTTCTTCTCAATTCCTTCCTTATCGAACGAACTTTTAGTGTCAGTCAAGGAAATGTCTGTTCAGCCTTCAAAGATATCATTACAGGAGTGCCCCAGGATCCCTGTTTGCTCTCATTCTCTACCCTTTTTACGTAATCGATTTTCGCTGCGATAAACATCATAACTCTATGTGACATAAATCATAACTCTATGTGAGGTTGCTATGCTGATGATACGGTGGTAGCCTGGAATTCTATCCAACTCAGTAACGCCATCTCCAGACTCCAGCACTTTTCTAAAATATTCAGGATTAGTGAAAGAAGTGGAGAATCAATACAAACGTCTCAAAGCCTTAACTTCCACAGCTAAGAAGACTCAAGATTCAGAAAATAGCATTAAAAAAGCTTTACATATTTGGGAAAATTGTGAACCGTGTAAATAATGTAAGTTATTTAGGCGTTATCATTAACCAAAGGCTCACGTTGACTTGTCACATTAGACACATCCTACGAAAAGCCTGCGGTATCGCCAACCAATTTTCTGTACTCTTAGGAAATTACTCTGGACTATCTCTCAACAAGAAGAGAAGGATATACCTATGCGTTACATAGCCAATTCTATGCTACTCATCTGTAGCGGGGATGTCAGCCTCAAAGGCATATTTCCACAAACTTCAGGTAGTACAGAATAAGATTCTAAGAAGAATTGTAAATGCTCATTGGATTAGAAGCAAACGGATCCATATGACTTGAAAAATCGACCCTATGGTGGACCACATTACTAAACGTAATAAGCGTTTTTTTTAAACTGGAATTAGCTGTGATACTGTAAATTTTTCAGACGTTCTTAGTTACCAAGTCATTCCAGAAGATAATTTAATCAGACAATTTTTTACTCACTTGCTTAGAGACAGCACCTTCGTAACCTTGCTTTGATTGCCGAAGTATATTTGTTTTCTTGCACGGCGTGACTTTTGCCTTTTGTCGCTTTCCATCTGATTGGCATACATGCAGTAGAAGACAATGGTATTCCCACATTTGTCTCCCTTTCTTGACCGTTTTTGGAGTTTCACTGCTAGCTCGTCAAAGTCATGTGCCCCCATAGCTTAATTTAGTTATCAAGCTTACTAAGACCCACTTCGGGGGTCACAAAAGGAATTTCATAATCCGCATCCGTACTTTAAGACAGAACGTGTTCCTGGCATAGCATGCGAGCCTCGTTGTTAGTTTCCGGGCAGCTCTAATAGTTGTAATTATGTTGCAGAAGCTGTTGTGGAGCTGTAGGAATTGTAGCACAAGAGAGTGTCCTTCCTTGAGTGTTTAAATAAAAAGGTTAGTTTAATCTTTTCAAGGCTCTATCTTTGTTCTCAGACATAGCGATAATTTGCTTCACGTCTCTTAGAGTTATTAGACAAAAGTAGCATTACCAGAACAAGCGTAACCTTACAATTGGCAATGGAACAAATTACGGATCATGTCGCAAAACAAAGCAACATTTAATTTGCCTCCCCGAGATTGTAAACTTCAGCACCATGAAGTTTAGTCCAGCACAAGGAAGTTCAGCTTCAAGTTCATCCTAGACACTGTGCGAGCTTTGATGAAACGAGGCATTATATTCAATGGTAAAAGTTCGGAGTGACATTTTTGGAACACTTAGAGACACAGTTTCTACTTTTCCTGGTTGCAGAATTGCAGAAGGTTACGATAGCAAACGCCGCGCTTCGAAGACAGGCCCTGAGCTGTAAATTTTTTATCCGTGAACCAGGCAATGAGAATTATACGTTTATAGTATTTAAAACCGCCCTGTAAAAGCATTCCCAATAACGAAAGATAAAGCAAACTTTGAAGCGGAACTACATGGTAGATATCAAGGTAAGATGGAAGAATTAAATGAGTTTATATTGAGATAAATGCCTGTAAGTAAACTTACGATATGGGGAAAATCCCGATCCAGTGGTTTGCCTAGGTTGTTTCCCCAAATTCACGATTGTGTTGAGTTACGAAACCCGAGTATGCTAGAAGTGCCATCTAAACTAGCTGTGAAGTTCGGAAGTAGAAGAGTTTCAAAGAGTATACGCACAGCGGAATATGAGCAGAGGGACGAGCGAGTACTTTTGTAAATCTGTAGCGGAAGGATGCCCAAGGTTTGACGGCTGTAGACATTTTGATAACTGGATGAAATTTTCACATACTAATGGGATCTTCAAAATAAATAGCAAAAGAGGAAACTACGGAAGATACTAAGAATTTAAACTAGTTAGGGTTACTGAAATACGGAGGGTACAGTCACACCGGAGAGAAAAATTCCCTCGCAGATTCAATTAAATATGGCGTCGATAAAAAAATTTTCTCTCCCAGGGGTTCAGATTTTGTTAACTAATGTACCAGGAAATGTATTATTGGACATAGGGAAGAAAAGTGGTTTTGGGCAGAAAACGGTTTTTAGGAAAACTTTAAATGATATAGATTGTTTAGTGTCGCAGGGACAAGAGTGATCGCAAAGCAAAGTGTGTGAATACATAGAAAAGTTGTATTATACGTGCAGGTGAAAAAGGAACACAGGAAGATAGTTTTCTTTAGAGAAAAAAACAACCGAATGCAATATCGGGGATGAGTTTCTTAAAGACTGTGAACGAAAATTCATTTTTAAGAAGCTTCTATGCGAATGGAAAGGAATCAGCTGGTGTAAAAAGAATTCCAGCTCCCGGCTTTGCGCTTGAAGGAATTGAACATGGACGACAGAGAGAAGCTGGAACACTTGGTGAGAAAAATTTCTGATTTATTTGATGAGGTCTCGGAGTTAACTCAGGTGGTAAATCACACTATAGAAACTAGAAATTCCCCCGTGATAATAACATATTTCAGAAAAGCTAAAGAATAAAATTGTAATCCCTAAACAATTATAGTTCCCTTTGAATTATAATCCCGTAGACCTTATACTAGCCCTGTAGTACTGTGCTGACAGAGAAATATTATCCCATCTTCTGCATTTTGTTATTACTTATAGAAAATTAATTAGCATGACAAAATATCTAGTTTACCTATTACCAATTATTGAGGAAAGTCATTCTATAAAATGCACAAAATACATGACGGCGCTTAACCTCACCTCTGGATACCTTAAGATATGTGTGAAACCAAAGGCTGTGCTAGAAACGCATTTATTTCCAAATCACGAGTTTATGCTTCTCTTAGAATGTCGTTCGTCTTATACGGATCACCTGTCGCGTTGCAAAGAGCTATGGATATTATTCAAAGACCTGTCCTCAGAAAATCTATGTTTATTTACTTAGACAATAGTATACTTACTAGCCAGGCAAATGATGAAAAAATTCGAGATTTATAAGAAGAGTTTTCGCTTCTAAAAGAAGCAGGGTTGAAAATCAATGTGGGCAAATATAAATCTGTGAGCAAACAACTTCGTTATCTGGTGTATAAGATATCTTAAAGGGGAATCGAAAAGGAGGATTCTAAAATAGTAGCAATGAAAAATTATCCACTGCTTAATACAGCAAAAACATTGGCCTCAATTTGGGGTTTGTGTTCCTTTTATAGGACTCTCATCAAAGATTTTGCTCATATAGCAAAGCCGCTATTGAGCTTAGAAAGAAAAAAAAACAAGTTCAACTGGTCGGCAGAAGCAAACATGGTATTTGAAAAGCTTAAAACGGCATTAATTCAAGCTCCCATCTTGAAATTTCCTGAAGCTGGCATCAAATTAGAAATCTCTGCAGATGCATCGGGTTTTGATGTAGATACCGTGCTTATGCAAGACGGACAACCATTTGCATATTTTAGCAAGACACTTAACCCAACTCAAAGAAATTATACCGCTAAAGGGAAACGTTAGTCATACTTTACGCCGTACAGAGACTTCGAATGTATTTTGGGAAGTTAATGAGTATACAAATCATACTTCCTTCCTTCGTTTGTATTCCGGGAAGAATTTATCACTTAGATTCATACGATGGGCCCTTAAAAAGCAAAAAGGTAATTTAGTATCTAAATATACTCCAGGAAGTGAAAAAGTTTTAGCGGATGCAATATCAAGAAGTAAATTAGACGATGAAGGGAATGAAGTGAATTGTGTAATATTACCTTCTTACATTTTCGAGAAACAATTATTGATGAGTTACAAACAGACCCGGAGTTTAAAAATATTTATGCGTATTTGAAAGATCCTGATTAGTTTGAGAGCCATGCTATTACGGGAGTTAGAAGCAGGGCTGCAAATTTGGAAATGATTCACAAGTCTTTTATATTACTCCAAAGTGACAAATAATAATAATGAACTAAGACCGATCGTCTCACAGCGACTTTAAGACTAAGTATTTTGCAGACTTTAAATAATTGCATGATGCGCCAATTTCAGGCTTTCTCAGAACAAGGGAAACAGTCCAGAGAAAAAAGCTATTTACTTACCATAGTTATAAAAATTTCAAACGGAATATTCCGTTTGAAATATTTCAAACGGAAATGTATAATAAAACGGAATAAGTCCTGTAACTTTTGTTAATTAGTTAAATACATTAATCATAGCCCGGCCGGATACTTACATAAATAGCATAAAAGCTACTTTCACAGATAGATTAACAGGAACTGACATATTAGGTCACCCCTCACCAAGTGCAAAAAAAAAACAAAAATATTACATATTTGCTCCTGATTGCTGATCATTCCTAAAAATGGGTAAAAGTGATTCTCCTCAAAAGAGCTTCTACTAACGTTGTTGCAGATTCATTTTTAAATAAATTTATATTTAATATGGGGCTTTACTTAAAATAATATCATACATCGGAAAGCAATTTCTTAGTCAAGGTTTTGAGGATATATGTTCAGGTATTGGCATACAACATTTTAAGAAGGTCTCTTATCGACCACAATCGAATGCTGCAGAGCGGGTGAATAGAAATACAGTTAAAAGGTATCCTCAGCTATGTAAAAATAATCAGTAACATTGGGATGAATATGTCAACGAATTCTCATCTGCCCTGAGAAAAACCAAATATGATACAACCGGAAAAACGCCGGCTGAATTATTTCTTTGTAGAAAGCTAATTGCACCTCTAGATAAATTACTTTTTGTTCAAAAGAAGTGTACGGAATATAAGATGGCAGAATTCAGAAATCAGTGGAAAAGACAATTAGAAATTCGGGTTTGACCAGGTCAAAACGGAAGTTTTATTATGATATGAAAATGACGGAAGTTGATTTTGAGTTAGGAGATAAAGCCTTAAAGATTAAACATTCTCTTTCTTCTGCACCAGAAGGAAAGGCTGGGAAGTTTTGTATTAAGTCCGAAGGCCCATTTTTAATTAAGCGAATAAAGAAAACAGTGAAAGGTCAAAATGGTGAAAGCACCAAAGCCAACGTCGACCAGATCAAGCGCTGTTATGAGCGTGCTGATATGCCATTGCTACGAGTTTTTGCTGGAATCGTCAAGTGTGAACAAAGGAGAGCCATCTACCAATGCGGTGGGTACAGCGTCAGCAATCGAAGTACAAAGTCCGCAAATAAAGAAAGGATGCCGGGAATGATGAAAAACAGAACAAAAAAAGCTAAAAAAAAGCTAAGCTGGAAAATAAAAAGAGAGAGAGAAAAGTGCCAAAAAGGCAGAAAAGAAATTTATCCAAAAGGCATTGAAAGGTACAACGATTCCTCAGATGCGACACCATCTGACGTCTCTTGGGAAGTCAACCAAAAGGAAGCCCAGTTCAGAAACAGGCTTACTGCAGGAAAAGGTCAAGACAACAAAGCCAGAATGTTCGCGCAAGAGGTCGATGGAAGACGAGCCACATCCAGCGGAGGAAGTTCCAGAAGAGGTCTTCGACGGCACTTCAAGTAGCAAGAAAGCGACCGGCTGCACCAGTATTCCCACAGCCCCAGAGAAAATCCAGTCGAATAAGGGACAGGGCTGAGAAGCGCAAACTATCAGTTGATAAGCTATGTGACAGGTGACGGAAGACGGGGACACTGAGTTCTAACAAAGGTAAACAGGTATATGTCCCACGCCCTCCACTATCTACAACCTCATCTCTCTAGAGTCGCAGGAGGCCTGCCTCGGGAATTTATTTGCTGGAGATGCTTTGATTTATTTGCTTTTATTTGCTACTTCATAGAGAGTTCATATGAACAAACAGTTGCCTGGATGATAAGTTGACCAGCCAGGAAATCAACGGCCTAGAAAGAACCTACAGAGCCACCTCACGAGTATTTTCCCCTTCCTGACAGGAATTTCTAAGAAAAGAATGGGCGACTTCCAAAGAAATAAAGATAAGTGATAATTTAAATCATTTTCTTTGAATATTCTGTTGATTTTATGACTTTACGCGACTGCTACATATGTTGTTTTGGCTCAAGCGAGAACGTCCTAGATTTTATTCAGCAAGTTCAATTTAGTTATGCATTTATCTTGAAGGATTTTTAGGTTTTAGTATAACCTTGATACTGCAATCTTAGTCTAAAAGACTGTATTGAGAAAATTTTGGCACATTTGCTGAATAGATATTAGTAACTAATGTGCATTGCGATGTAGAGCCCAAACTGAGTAATTTTTTAACCGTAAATGAATTTTAAATGTTTTTTCAGGAAGTGTTTTTAATGTTTGTTAAAAACACATTAATGTTATGTTGTTAATGTTTTGTAAAAGTAAAGTGTTCTATTGCCTGTATTGTAAAAGTGTCCAAATGTTGTGTATGATAAATTTAAAGCAAGCAGGCCAGGTGATAATGATTTGAAGTAAAGCTACCGTAGCGAATTGAAGTAGTTAAAAGTTAGGCTCTAAATTCAACAATTAAGATTTAATGAAAATTAAGTTTAGAACATTATGTACAGTCTTGAAATAGGATGTCGTTGATGTCTAAGTTATTAGCACGGAGGATTTCGGTTAGCAGATAACTGTTGAAAACTCTGCACGTTTTCACCCGCACTTGCTTATGTTACAGTGGAGAGCAGGGGTACGAAATTGGGTTTAAAGAAGTAAAATGTTAAAAACATGATGAAGTTTTAAATGCAAGTTGTAAAGTATGAAATGTGAAATATCCGCGCGCTATTTCTGGAAGGAGATGAGATCGAACTAAATTGAGATGACACGAAAATTTGTCCAGCGAAATTAAAACCTCTATAAAAATTTCAATTTAGTTTTAGAAATTTAACTCCATGATTGTAAAAATTGGCTTGTGTTGTAGGCTAAGAATATAAAATCTTAACATGGTCGTTAAAGACCGTCGTTGCGATTACTTATTCTTGTTGGGGGGATGGAAATGTAGAGAATGTTATGTTAATTAACCAGTTATTCATATTTCAGCCTTTACTATATTTTCTACTTTCCCTAGTCTCCCCAGAATATAAATTAATAGTGAGTATTTAAAGTAAAGTTTATGGAATTGAGATAGAGAGCGATTCTGGTATCGCGTGCGCACTACGTGGTTGCTTTCCTGCCAGCTTTACTAGTTGTCATCGTTCGGCTTGGCGGTTCTTCGCTTCCTCCACATTTTAATTCTAACATTCGGATAGATTTAGTGAGCCAACTTCTAGTAGTATTTAACTGAGTAGTCTTTAAGTACTGTTCAACGTTCGATTTTATTTGGACCGTTCTATTTTATGTTGCATCGCCACGAGTTATGGAGTTGTGGCACAAGAGAATGCTCTTATGTTCTAAATTTTGTTTAAATAAAAAGGTTGGTTTAACCGTCTCAAGACTCTATCTTTGTTCGTAGAGACAGCGATAATTCGCTTCACGTCTGTTAGGGTTATTAGACGAAAATAGCATTATCAGACTAACTATAACACTACAAATTACCTCCAGAACTGAGAGCAGATTTTAGTGAACAGAATTTAATGAACAGATTTTAATGAACAAATTTAATGATTTAATTATTTAGATAATTTTGATTGTGACATAGGTTGATATAATATAAAAAAGTGTACTATATAACATTTATGATACATACGCATGCTCTGCGCAAAGCTCTTCTATCTGCAAACGAAGGTCTACACCAGATGTTAAGGGATAAAACAAACAAACAAAATAAAAAAGGCTGATAAAGAGTATGGCTTCTCTCAGGCCTCACAACATCACTTCTTTCTGGAGAAAAGGCAGTGGCATAGCAAGAATGTTTGCCCCTCTCTCTTGATATGCAATAAATAAATAAATAAATAAAATAAAATAAAATAAAAATAAATAAATAAAATAGCTGCAAAAAATAACAAAACGACATATAGATAATATAGGGAAATAAATTAAAATTCTACGTTTATTTCTGTAGAAAATCTTGTGTTCCAATTTTAAAAATAATACTATTATCTTGCTTGTTTTTGTGTTCACAAAATAATAAGTGACATCGCAAATGTCTATTTGGTCGCTCTTGCTATTATGTAGACAGCAGAAAAGAATTTCTTAAATGTAAAATATACATTTGTAATTATTAAATACTTCGGAACTGATTTTTTGTATTCAAAAGTTTCGACAGAATAAAAATGGTATAACAAAAGAATACAACTGTTGAAAACTCTTTTTCTTCTCAATTTAATTCCGTATGGCAATTTAGAATCTAATTATTCTTACTTGCCTCGATGATCCTCCTGGCTAACCTCCATAAAATAATGTTTCACGCAAACATGTCGCCCAGGACGAACCACCTCCTCTAGCTACGCCACTGAAATGAGGAAGTTTATAATTCCCTGTGGCAGTGTCAAAATCCCTCCGCAGGATTAGGAAATGGGTGAACAAAAATAATCTGGAAACATTAAATTTTATTCTTTCACAATAACTGGCTTTAAAAAAATTATGATTTATTGTAGAGCTTTAACTCATCAGTCAGTATCCAAATTCAAAACGATATGTACATATAAGAAGTACATATGCACATATCTACATGTACGTATTGCATATAGTTATAAAAGGAGAAATTAAAATTTCAGTATTCATGTGTTTTCAGAATATCCTTTCTGACCTTGTAATTAATTTTTTTAAACGTGGATGAATTAATATTTATTTGCTTTAAGGAATTTTTGTCGTCATTCTGAAGCCTCGTAAAGGTATATTAAAGACAAAAATATTTTTCCATTCAAATGCAGTAAAATCTCTTTGTGACGATCATTCACGGTTCCGATTCACCAGTGGCCCAGTAGATACGACCATTGAATGTTAGTAATTAAAAACAGTACTAAATGTCCATTATAACCCTGTTTTTTAGGGGGACGGTTTCATCAAAAAAAATTGCCTAGAACAGTAGACAGTCGTAAAGAGGAGGTTTCAGTGCGCTATATATCGTATATTTATGATTCAGCCTGCCTATAAGCTGAGACTTCAGATTTTGCTTCAAAAACTCAACCAAAACTGAAAAGCCGTGCATAAATCGAATTTAAAATCACCTTATAAAGCCAAATACATATTGCGAAAAAGTCAAATAATTCGTCATCTAATTCAGACCTGTTAGAAGAGCTGAAAGTGAGTGTCAGTCCCTCATTTAAAAAATAAGACAGAAACAATTATTCAAAAAAATGTTGCATCAGCAATGCCATGGAAGGACCTTGTGGGGTTTTACTTATTTAATTCTAAAGTTCTAACTTAGAACCGCACGAACACTGACAAGCGAATAATCGCTTGCGTGTGCGAACAGAACACGTAAGACTTCAAGAGGGTTTACAACCCTTTATTTTTCAGTATATTTACAGTCAGTTCCTACTTGGAACTTTACACAAAGCCTCCACTCGGGCTTGAACTTAAAATAATAATAATTTAAACTAAACTAGCTTAACTAAGCTATTTGAAGGGTATAGCCGAAGCTATCTTAAATCTAACTAGTTGGTCCCTAAGTATTAATTAAATCGGCGAAGCCAAGCAAGGGCCTAAGGTATGGCCGAGCGTAGTAATAGCTAAGAGAGACGTAGCCAAAAGGCAAGCGCGCGCTAGTCAGGGAATCAGACTCTGTCTCTCTCGAAGTCGGTGAAGTATCAACTTAAATAGTACTCTTTCTCACTTGCATCAACTGCGCTTCTGAAATTACATTCTGGCAGGAAATTGTAAGCTGAAATTAGAATAAGATAGGAAAGCTACAAAACTTAAAATAACTGTTAATAAACTTAGGATAAACCTTACAACCTGAAGGTGGTATTATCTAAAACTGTAGATGAAAGCGATGTTTATAAAGAAACGAAGGACAATGACATTCATGTGCATTTGCCTGTAGCGGGGAGACTTCTAAGAATTGCTAGAAAATTCCGAATTGGATACCGATGTTAAGAATTTTGAATGTTGCTTTAATTAATATTTATTAGGATAAAAAATAAGAAAAAAATGTTTTTTTAATTATTTAACTTAAAATATCTCTTTTAGGATTGATGTATTTGTAAATTTGATCTCGTTTATAAGCCCTTCTAGCAAAATTTTGCTAAAAATTCAAGGATTCAAGTATCCTGTTATTATACTTCTAACAGAAAAAGGGCCTAATCTGGATTATTAATTCAAACGTAAATACTAATATACTTGGAAAATAAATGAAAAAAGGCGAACAAGTTAGAGAGAATATTAAGAAAGAAAGAAATATATTTCGATTTGCTTATAAATTTGTACTAGTAACATAGAATTGACAAATAGTTTTAATGACAACTCTTTCTCTCTTTGCTAGAAATTGGCGCATGTTAATCACTGGTAGTTTCTAGCGTTACTGACGTGTATAAAAACACGAAAAACGCATTGATGATTATACCATCGAATTCAGTTTATTTTAGTGTTAAATGAAATGTCTTTTGTAGTATTTTTCCCGCAGCAACGAAAACTGGGGAAAAAAACATTGAATCTAAGATAGCGTTCTAAAACTTGTTTTATCATATCTAAATTCCATTCATCCTCATCAATATTTTAATTGAGTTGCGTAACAAATATAAAATTAAGTAACCACTTCCTGAAAAACATTCAAGAATTTATGTGTAGAAAAATTAGGGGCTTATTTGAGTTCTTTCAACAAGTAGCTGTTCAATTTATCATCACTCCAAGGTGAAAGATATTTGGTATTTTCAAATACTATCTTTTTGCATAAAAGCGCCTGAAAGATTTAGTAACAGGTTGATAATTACTTACTATTTTCCATAGTTATTGAAGAAGCGTTCTTAAAACATGCATGGCATTCCAGAGAAGCGATTTAAAAAATCCCCATTAGAATCGCTACCGAAATGAATAATTACTGGAGAAATAGCTTCAGCCTTTTAGATTAATATGTACGACATAAAGCGCCAAAAGCTCAGAAAATAGCGTACCTCGAGAGCATTTTTAAATATTTAACTTACAATTGAGGAAGGGATTTTGTTAAAAGGATGCATCGATTGACAAGCGTCGCATGAACTCATCCACTTCTTACTAAAAGTAGTTGAGGAAAGGATTAATTCACAAGGCACGTTATGCTACACGTTTGCTTATCTGTGGGGAACATTATATTTTATCTAAATCTCTAAAAAAATTCACAGTACCGTCAATGCCGTTAGAAAACCGGGAAGATGTGAATTTTGTGTTCCAACTAGACCTTCAACCAGATGTTTAAGGATTCCATTTAAAGACACATACACAGATTAAAAAAAAAACTGATTAAGTTTTTAGATGTATAAATAATATCAAACACTTGATACATTAAAATTACTAGATCTGTAGCAGATGCCACGGGAAATGGCAGTTTAAAGATTTGAGTGGAACAAATCAAATTACTTAGTTAATGTTTACTGACATGTATATTCGAAAACTGCTCT
The DNA here is from genome assembly GCA_000611955.2 of Stegodyphus mimosarum. Classification (NCBI taxonomy): domain Eukaryota; kingdom Metazoa; phylum Arthropoda; class Arachnida; order Araneae; family Eresidae; genus Stegodyphus; species Stegodyphus mimosarum. The sequence continues at coordinate 755,125 of KK113229.1, forward strand.
TATAGCTGTACATTGATTGCATATTTTTCGCCTTTCTCAGCAGAACACGTAATTTGCTTGAATTAATAAATTGCTTTAATTAATCCTTTTTGAAATGCTTTATTTAGTTTGATATCTCTAGTTGTTTGTTTCTCTGGATAAAATCTTTTAATCAGTTTTCAGCTTACTTCTACCAGCTGATTTTCTTGAAATTTTGTATTTGCGATGACAGTACTACAATTAATTAAATTTAAATGATCTTCCTGCGTTATTTTACATGGGTTCTCATATTGAGAAGTCATACCAGGAATAATGGCACTTGTGAAAAATTAAAAGATTAACTAGTTCGCTCACATGTCACATAACGTAATGTAACGTAAATATTTGTAACTGTTGAATTTAAATTTTTAACCAAAGAGAGCTTTCAAAGAAAATTAAATACGTCACATTTCGTAAAGTTAAAAACTATACGTATCATGTGAAATAATGTATGAAAATGGCGGCAATTACTAAAATCAGTTTCATTTTCAAAAGATACTCAGTATCATCCTTTATAAAATAATGTATAGTAGCAATCAATACTGCTCTTTTGTGAGGGCGTAAGATGTTATTTTTTGCAACTCATAACTTCGAATGTTACGTTAATTAATGACTACGAATTTTGCGTTAGACAAGTACTAGCTTTCTATTTTATAGAGTTTGGTTTCCTTTGGTAACATAAACTAAGTCCAGAATTCTAACAAACTTGGAGAGAATTATCGCTTCGTCTGAAACGAAAACGTCTTGTAATCCAGACGTTCGAAAACGTCTGTCTGAATTACAAACTCTTAAGAAAGTTTAAAAAAAACCTTTTTATTAATCAGAACTTGACTATAAATGCAAGTCTCATGCTTGAGAAATCAGCCAACAACTTGTGGCGATGTAACTTAAAGTAACAGTCAGTCTGAAGATTTAAAACTTAGTAGCCAAAGGCTAGACAATTGATTTATTGCGAAGTTGGCTCAAACTTCTCACCAGCAAAACTTAGTAGCCAAAGGCTACACAATTGATTTAATGCGAAGTTGGCTCAAACTTCTCACCAGCGTTATAATTTAAAAGTTGAAAACTATAACACAAAGCCGAAAAAATAAATCTTATCAGAGCTGGCTAAACCTAATAACGTGGCCTCGAGAGTCAGAAATGTCTTCTGATTTACAACCCGAACATACTCTAAACCTAAATTAAAATTCTGTTGGAGAATAAATACTCTAAAATTAATAAAGAACTTTAAATTTAAAGCTGAAATACTCTAAAATTAAATTTTCATTCTAGCAGAGAAATGGAAGGAGAAATAATAATAAAGATCTAAATCATAATAACTAGTTAGATTAAGACAATGGAACCCTACACTTTTTTAGCGAATTTTACTAAAACCATGCAACTTAAAATTCCTTTTATGCGTATTTTAAATCAATTAACTTAAAACATATTTAATTAAAACACTGATGTCCTTCCTTTGAAGGATGTCAGACTATAATTTTCACTTCAGGAATAGATTGATCCAATTATATTAAATAATGATGTTGTTGTGACTTATCTCACTTGCCTGACAGTAACATCAGGACAAGCTTACGAAATTCATCGTGCCAACAAGTGAAAGATTGCGCCTGTCATCGGCAAGAGCCTTGAATACCATACAGGTGACAGTATGACTTTGCTCAGTTCCTCCCCCAGTTTTGATGTAGAGCACGCCGGGGGGGGACAGGTTGGAGGATCTCCCACCACTCTTCCTCTACCACCAACCTTTCAAGAGAACTTTCTGTTCGCCGCATATTTAGAGTGCACCCCCTGGCCGCACAGACGTTATACATTTACAAACATCCATGCCTTCTCCGAGATTCGAACTCAGGCCGTTCAGTACGTCAGTCAGCGTCGCTAACCACTATCCCGTTTGGACGGCTTAAATAATGATAATAAGTTTTGCATTTTGTCCATTGCTTGTCTTTTGTTCATTCCAATGAGAAAATGAATCAGATTGATTGGTACTTCCCGAAATATCATTATGTTTATGAAAGCAAGGGTAATTTCTGGCGCCGTGTATATTAACAACATTAGATGTATCAACAGGATTTAATTTCTAAAATAAACATTAGCTGCATTTAGAGTTTCTATATCTTCTATATCTTACCTATGTCTTATTATTATTATCTAACTTATTACTTATATTTTTTTCTTATCTCTATTATTATTATTATTATTATTTATATTTATCTTATTAAAGTGTCTATATCTTCTCATTCTTATTTATTAAGTCGTAACTTAACAGCTAATTCCTTTAATAATCCCTTAATAATAAATTATGTATTTTATTTTCAGATTGGAGAAAAAATAACTGAAAATGACAATGCAATAAATTTACAGACAATCTTACAATACTCAGACATTGTTGATGAAAAAAAAATTCTACTCTTGAATGGAGGTCTGTTGCTAAATGGTAGTCCACTAAGTATTGATTATTCTTGGTTAAATAAAGGGATTTATGAATTTAACACGTCATCAAAAATTTATTTCATTATATAACAAATACCTTGAATTGAATAAGAGATTGATAATAATCTTTCCTTGTTTGTTAGTTTTGTAACTGCTTTATTTATACTTTCTAATTCTGTTCGAAACAAATTTGTTTTCACCTTCTAGCTGACGCTATTTGCTCGTAATATAGCTATCATTATTTGTCTTTCATGCACGGATTTTAAAGAAAGTTTATTAGAACAATCACAAAGGTTTATAGCTTAATTTAGATAACATGAAGTTACTTAAATAAAATGAAGTATCAAATTTCCCTTATTTCTAGTCTTAATAAGGAGAGTTCTCATCATTCTACTTTACCTCAGTCTTCTGAAAGTAAACTTATGCTTTAATGATTAAACTCAGTATTATTCAGCTTAGTCGAACAATAATTGTTAGAAAAAGTAACAACCACGGTTTTAAAAGACTTTCTTTTAACATTAAAGCCCTAAAAATGCCAATGTCTACCAATTACAGAAATTGCAGAAAAATAACAGGAAGTAAAATGATACGTCAGGCTAAGAGGACTAATTTTTTAAGACCAAAGCTGTATCAAAGGAGTTGCAACAAAAGTAAAATTACTTTATTAAATTCCCTTAAATTTAATTCTGCCTAAAAACATCAATTAAAACCTTGGAACAAAAATAATCCAACGAAAAATTCTAGATATTACTTCAGAATTCTATTAGCTTAAATCTGAAGGGTATCGTTTTGAAAAGATCCAGCTAAGACAGTAAGAGTTTGAAAAATATTAAGTCAGAAGTTGGATTTAATTGTTTCTTTGTCAACTGGCATTAATTTCTAATAATATTATCATTTGCAACTGATAGTGAATGCTTATATTATTACATAGTGGAAAGCGTAATACAATTATTGATGCATTTTTCGACTGTGGAATATTCCGCCTTAGTCCCCACCCCCAAAGTTGAAACTTGTACATTAGAATTACGAAATTCAGATGTAAAAATTACGAGCTTGTATTTTTGTACTTCAAAAAACAAATATTCTTTACCAGGTACTTAATATACGAAGTTGGAAATATACCTTATTAGTTACAATAATGTTTTAAATGATCATAAAAATTAATGTAATTTAATTATATTAATGAAATATGGCATTTAAATTTAAAATAAGATTTAAATTATTTAGAAGCGCATTTTTTCCCTGTTAACTAGCTCAGATTTTAAAACTAATACAGACTGATTAAAGTTAAAAGATAAATTATCCTTTGCCAAATCTCTACGCTGGGAGAATTAGCTGTGTGTGAGGCCGAGTGTAAGATAAATTAAATACCTCATATTTAGTAAAATGCCAACATTTATCAAGACAAATTCACACACATATCAGTAATTTTAATGCCAGTGTGGGCAAGGGTATTGCTAAAAAGGTTCCTTTCATATAAAATAAGGTTTAGCTATAAAATTTAGCTACTGCTCTCATACCCGAACTATTTTATAATTTCCAGTTCTTCCTATCTTTTAAATCGAGTTTGAATATTTAAAAGCATAATATGTTTGAGTTCTTGGTCAAAATTAACCTGTTTAATTCTAGTTTTAGATTCTTTTATAATAATGTTTTATATACACCTGGAATAGCAATAAACAGAATTTTCTTTTTCAATTTAGTTCGAAGTAAAACTAAATTTATTTTTAAATCTGCTAATAATAACAATTCTGACACAAACTTTAAATCGCTGGGTAGTTTCTATTCAAATTCGAAGTTCCTCAATGAATCCGTTAATTCAAATATTATACGACTATTTGTACAAATATTGATCAAACTATCTAGTCATCCGTACCAAATCAAACTTAAAACTATCTTAAAATTTGTTTGAAATCAAGCTTTTGAAGTTCAGTATGTGAATGAAGTTGAGCATTTCCCCGAAGAGTAGAAACAAATTGATCCCTTTCATGCATTTTCTCGTATAATGCTCAGATTAAACACCGAAAACATAAATATTATGATACGAAGGAAGAAATCTTATTAAGAGGTTTGGAAGATCATAGTGAATAAAATATTTTTTGCTAAATGAAACAGAAAAACATTTTTCATTTTATATTATTAATGAACCAGATAAGTATTTAATAAGCTCTATGTTTCGGTCTTTATTTGATAGAGACTAGTTTCATCAATCCCGGAATGATTTGTACTCTTTAGAGCAAATTATTTTATCCAGTTTTAATGGATAATGCCGAATATTCATACATATGCTGAATCAAATACTTTGCGCAAAATTAAGATTGAGGATACATACGTATAATTTGTACTTTTTTGTGATAATATTTACGTGTGAGGGCATAGCAAAACATGTTTAACAGCAAGTCGGCCTTAAATTCTACGCTTCACGCTCTTAGGACTTTGTTTCATTGTTCACTGTTATATAAGCGTAAACAAATATTATACTTGGTTCATTCAGTACTGATCTGGACTAAGAAGAGTAAAGTTGGAGAACATATTTTAGTTGTCGAAATACATACATTGATATTACAGTTAACCCTCACCCATTCAGATATACCTTTCTTATTTTCCAGGAAGTTTTCAGATAGTTGCAACAAACCATTCTTTAGGAGTACTGCAGACCAGCTCATAAGCAGCCTGTTGCCGTTCCTCGTCGCAGGAGAATCGGAAAGTCCAATCATCTTATCAAAAAGCGCATAAAGAAGGGGCCAAATCAGGCCAAATGATGAATGTGTCAGAGCTTGGAATTCAGTTAAAACTAAAGGTCATATAACTGCTTGCAGACGTGCATTTTGGTATTGTCGTGTTATAGAAATATATTTAAAGACCACTTTTTTCTCGTGCGTCGCTGTTCAGTTTTACACTTCACTGAAGTCATAACATCACAGTAAATTTTTTTGTTAATTATCTGTCCGTTGTGAAGCCAACGGATCGAGAGTGTCCCAGAAACAGAACTTCGGTTAAGATGTGGTTTTTTTGGCAGAAGGCTATCTGTGTGTTTCTAACCCTCTGATTGTTTTTCCTTCTCACGGATCTCGAACAGAAACACAGATTCATCACCAGTCACTAGTAGCCGGAGTAACATTTCATGGTCTTCATTGTACAGATGCAAATATTTCTGGGACATTATCACACGGTGTTGCTTCTATAGGTTAGATTAGGTTGCTTGATTATGGCAAAGGGCACGAGGATTATCTGCGTAAAGAAAGGGATGCCTTCGTGGAGGACTTATAAGGAAAACAGGCTCGTATTCCCGTTACATACTGGAGAAAACGTGGAAACCAACCGTGTAACCACTCTGTTCGCCCAGGAGCCAACCAGGTCAAACTACCAGTGCTCAGTGGCCTTAACCGCTCAGCCACAGTTGGGGTTGCTGCTTCTAAAGATCAGTGAATCTCTGGGGCACCCACTGAATACAAACTTTATGCATTTTCAAATCTTCATTCCTCATCACGTGTAGAATTCCTTAGTTAGTACCTGTTTTCATGTTGTCTCTCATCGAAGGTAATATTTATCAGTATTATGGTTAGACACCTGCTACACTGCGGCTATTGAACGCTTCACTGTTGATCTACCACTGCTTACTCCTTTCACTACACTTTCCTTTCCCATAAAGTTCCTAATGCAGTTAAACAGAGCTTTGCGTAGAAACTTTCTCACCACATGCAAAGCGTTACTCAATTTTATTGTGAATTTATGCTGATAATTTTCAGTCCTCTTTTCATCATGCGCATCATCCTCTGTTGCACCACACATACGATTATCCAGTCTTTTGTATTCGCGCTTCAGATGTTATGGCTCACTACTACTGTCATATCCGAACCATTTTATGGGAGCCATTTTGTGGGAGAATGTTGAAAACACTATTCGAAAACACCATCTGAAACAAATATCGCCACGGTGTTCAACTGTTTGTTACACTGGAACAACTGCACGAGTACAGATTATTAGCGAGTGTACTAAGTATAATAAACATTTTTTCACTGAAACCTTTGTTAAATAACACAGTTCCACAAAAAGAAAAGAGAGAGAGAGATAGAAAGGAAACAAAAAGAAAGGAAAATACGAACAATTAAAACTGCATCAGATAAAAGCTTTTTCAATGGATGATTTAACTGAAATAATTAGTTACAATAATAATAAAATTAATTAAGGAAGTTTTAAAATATAATGAGGTATTACATTAACAGCAACTTAACTCACAAAAATAGTAATTGTAGATGAATTTATGTAATCTTGATTTTAAATTCACTCCATAATATTCTCTCTGTATAGATTTATTTCCAATGAATGTTAACCGTGAAATATATCTTCCGTTCTTAAGAATTACAACTATTTGTAGCTTATAAAATACAATTTCATTCACGTTTACTTTCAAGAAGAAAATAACTTCCAAAAGTTTTTCAAATAATGAATTTCAGAATGCTCATATTACTAACACAAATACTTTTAGTTTTTTTAACATCAAGTGACTTTATCATAATTTTTATTTTACATATCTGTTCGATACTTCTTAACTATGTAAGGCACCTAAAAGTCTCTAGTTTAAAACTCTAAACTTTTCACCTCTCCGTTTACGGATTTTCGAATATATATTTTTATTCAGTATGGTTATAAGGTATTTCTCCAGCCTTCTTCGCGTGCCTTCGTGGTGTAGTGGTCAGCACGCTCGGTGCGTATTCGAGAGGTTCGTGGTTCCAGTCCCGGAGAGGGCATTGCTCATTTTTCATGACTCCTGCTTCAAAAATACCTAATGTCTCTACATGGCTACCTACATATTTACAATATTTATTTATGAATACCTATAAGCTAAATTTTGTCTCTAATGTCTACTTAACAATTATGATGTCTTTTTATTAAGAATTTAATGATCCAGACAGTGAAGTATTAAAAAGCTGGATTAACAAAGAAAAACATTATCTTTTCATAAATGATATCATAATGCATTTGCGAAATTTCATTCAGCTCCCTTGGAAAGTTTGTAAGGTTTTAGTTTAAACTAACAAAGTTTTATTTTAATTTTCCTTTCCTATGTGTTCTTATTTCAACTTCCTGTTAGAATGAGCGCGCGTTTCAGCTTTATGCTAATTTGAAGTGGAGCCAAGTTTTGGTATTTAAGCGATAGGTAGGAACCTTTCAGTGTGAGAGAGCTTTTAGTCTCAGATCACTGCTGCTCTGTTTGACGTTCACCTGACCAGCTAGTATTTAAATTCTAAGCCTTAGCGCTGCTACTCTATTACTTATTGAAGTAAATCTGAGTGCGTTAGTATTAGTTAAACTTTGCTACGCAACATTTAGCATAGAGGCCAACCTTGCGTTTATAGCTCTGTGAGCAACGACTACTTAAATTTCTACTTAACTTTAGTTTAAATTATTTGATTGTTCAGTTTAGACCCAAGTGCGGTCATTATTTTCTGTTATCCCTCCCGAGTTAAGAGTGGCTGCATATAATTGTGGTTTAATAAAAGAGGATTTTAAATCCTTCTTACGTGTAGTTATTCTACCACTTAATCACAGTATTCTACGACAGAACATAGCTGCATTCAGCTCCCTATTCAAGATCAGTACTTAGTTTACTTCACGAATATGTTCGCCAAGAGTATGCACCGAACACTTAGTTCTGACACGTTTTCATAAATTTTCAGAAGTTTCTAATGCTTTTTTGTAATTTAAAATTGTGATTTTGCAACTGTTTACCTGGCTGTTGAGTAGATGGTAGTAATAAAATCCCCATTTAAATCTTGCTTAAATTCTACATAGTTTATTTATTTAGTTCTCGTTAAAAGAGGCTATTTATTTGCACACTAAATTGAAAGTAAAATAATATGTTATGAGTTTCTGGCATATAGAATGAAAATCCTATGGCATTTAATACGAAGAAGGTTTGTAACTCTTAATAAAATTTGTACTCGCCACAGGTTGCATTCAATTTATTTGTATTTCTATCAAAGGATAAAACATATTAAATTGTTTTCAAGTTGCATCGGATTGCTATTTTTCTAAACAGCATTAGAAAAACTATTTCAGTTTTACGAAGAAGACTTTACACTTCTTCAATATGCGTGATACGCGCCATTACATCTTTGATAAAGTGGAACATTCTTTAACCTAAGAAAGTATTAGAGAAAGCATTTGATTTCGGAAGTTTTATTTCCCTTTCTGCTGTGTCTTTCATCGGTTAAAGAAATACTTCTTTTGGGCTATTTCGGCCACAGTACAGTTTGCTGTCTGCGATGTTGACACGGAATAACTGGATTCTTTTACATCTCAATATTACAAAAGTTGTAGTGGCTTGGGTAAGTTATTTCCATACCAAATACTTTTGCATTTTTAGATCCTTTCCTTGATGATATTTTACTTTATAATTTACATATCCGGGTGACACATTTTCTTTGCCAACCAGGTACTCTTAGATGAGTGGAATACAGTGTTTATAAACAAATGGTTATCAAACTCTGTGTTTCTCCCTGCTACGATTCGTGCAAGTGACAACCAAAATCCAAACGAGCTTCTGTATACCATGTTGACGGTAAAGCAAAACACCTAAAATAATTAATTAAAATAATATAGTAACGTCTGTGTTTATTTAAATAACGATATATATTTAAATCACTGTTCATTTTTCACATAGAATGTACTCATCTTAGATAGCTTTTTTATGTATATATAAAGCGTTTATTTTTCAATGATGGTAGATGTTCCACAAAAAAAATGTTATAATTTTATAGGTTCTATCAATAGGCAGAGTTTAATCAATTAGGAAGAGTTCTATCAATAGGGAGAGCACTATTCAAAAAGCATAAATTCGAGGTCGATGACTGAGTATGAAAACAAAATGTTCAAGTGTTCATTTGTTTCATACAGTTTCAAAAATCACATGCAAAAACTGAACAAAATTAAATTAATTATGAAATTAAATGGTAGAGAAATCATTGAATGACACACGTGAGATTTTCTGTTATTTCCTGAAATGAAATCTTTTTTTATAGTGCATACGTAATGAAACAAAATACTTTAGTCTTATCTCCTTTTAATCAGAAAGTAACTAACAATGCATTTGCGGAATAATTAAAGAATGTTTGGAAAATGGAAAAAGTAAAGCTAAATGTTTGCCTTTAACTTGAATTTTCCAACAAGCATTTCCCGTTTATAAAAAATAAATCTGCTTTCTCTAATCCTAGGAATGTACAATTCTTTCATCTGCCTCTTTTTTAGAATACACTTCATTAAAAGGTGACTGTTAACTTTTTCGTTTTAAATTTCAACTAATGCCTTTTGCAGGACCAATTTCGCCTCTACTTAATAAACGAAAAAGATGTAATTAAAATAGAAATGTGAAATAGAAATTTCCTTTAATTCTGCTATTTTTTGAAAATATATGGAGATATGAAATCTTTTTATTAAGATATGGGAAATTTTATTCCCGATTTCTGATTAACATAAAATGCATATAAAAAGCTTCGAATTTTATTTTTTGAAAGAGAGGAATATGAGTTTTTTCAATTTTATCTGTCAATAAAAAGGTACCGCCATCTTTTAGTCTATGTATGTTATTTAAAACAATGTTAAGCATCGTCTCATCAAGAAACATTCAGCCGCCAACCTGAAAAATAATTCTTTTAATGCTTCTAAATTTTTAAGTGATTCTTGCATTTCTGAAGAAATTAAATTCTTATTAAAGTATCAATTGTACAAATATTTACGCTTGTTTATATAATGAATTTTAATTAATTTTTGTACTTAAGAATTCTGTTTTAGTTTATTTAAGCAATACAACGGAATCTGAAGTTTTCTTATTTCTGTGATTTACATCACTGATTTTTACTGATTTCTTTTCACAGCATGATTCCTTAATCGCGGCTAGTTTAATATTGCAATTCAAAGAATTATTATGTAAATTATTCCAATATTACTTTAGGACAATTTGGCGACAAAAATTGTATCTCAAGAAAGTCATATATATTCTCAAACAGTAGCTGTTGAAGCACAAGCAAGGATGAAAGCTAAAATATTGAATCGATGCATCGATGGATTTGCAGTTATTTACGTAGTACTGAGTGACTATAAAAATTGTGAACTCATGAAACTTTCTCTTTTTACTTCTAAAAATGCCTTTATTCCTTACGAGATGAAATATAAATGTATAGCCTTCCTTCATTTTCTAGGTGTATTCATAAATGTAAACGTAGAAATTTAAAAGAAAAATAAACTGATAAAAATCGTTTTACGATATCACACTAGAAATAGTACTCACAAATATACTAGCATTGCATCCATTATCTGGCTACGCAGTTCAATTTACACAGTTCAATTTACACAGTTTTCCGAGTCTATCATTGATTTATGCGCCAAGAAACAGTTACCGATAGATGAATAGCTGCAAATTTTATCAAATCTATTTTACCTTATTCCATGTAAAATGACTGTAATTTCGGATAAAAAAAGGGCAATGAATAATAATCACAGCTAATGAAAAATACGTTCTTCTATAATTCAGATATTGAAACATACGAGTCATAACTAGAAGTACCTTACTGCAGATTACTTACAGCAATTAGGTCCTTACTAGGAGTATCTTAGTCCAATATTTAACTTATATAACAAATATTGGAATTTTTCAGAAATATGCAACGGAATCTGGCATCTCCTTCTTCCATATAAAACTGTTAAGAATGAAATTACCTTCAGGCCTTCCGATTATATGGTAATTCAGGAAAATTAGTGAATTTCCTTGTGCTGATGATTAAGAGGCCTTTCTGGTAAACTTGTTACTAAATTTGAGTTTCTTCTGGAATAACCTTATATTAAGATCAAGATTTTTCAGAGGAAAGGCGTATCGCGGCCAAGTTGTAATAAGGAAAGGGGAATAAGGAATTCTGTTTTAATGCATAGTTGAAAACAACGATTTTTATCGGCGCCCAAACGGGATAGTGGTTAGTGACTTAGACTGTTGTACCAAAGGGCCCGAGTTCGAATCCCGGAGTATCTTTGCGGTATGGGGACATTCAAAATGTGTGGCAAGCGGAATGTCCTCTCGAGGGGCTGATGGTAGGAGAAGAGGGTAGTGGGAAACCGTCGGATCCTTCAAAACTGGGGGTCGGAGCTGAGCAAAGTCGTAGTGTCACCGGTGTAGTGCCCAAGGCTCTTGCCAACGACAGATGCAATCTTACTTCCTTGCCACGATGAATTTCGTTGGCTTATACTGATTTCAGACGACCGAGATTAGTCACAACAATATGATTTTATGTCTGTAAGATTTCGTTAAACGTTGTGGGATATAATAGCGCTCAAGCAGCCATGATATGAAAAGTCGTCGCAGAAATTATTTAGTAATCTTTCTTGCGTAAAAGTTGCTGTGAAACTTACCATTTACGAAGAGTTTCTATGCCTGATTTAATTAGTGTCTAACTAAAGATGTAAGTAAGTAACTAAATGAATAAAATAATCTAACTAACTATTTTAGGTAACTAATGAGATAAAATGATTTTGCCTTAAGTCTAATATTTTATCAGAAGAGATCAATTCCCTTCAGGAACAAGGTTTAAGAGAAACAAACATCAGTAAAAGAAAGCCGTTTTGTTGAGGAAAATGCCAGCAGTAAATGAAGCTCCGCCTTAAAAATTGAATGTGGGACTCTATTTTCAGATAGTCTGTTTCCCTACTTAAAATTTATGTCAATTTCGAATTAAAGAACAAATTCTCGCTTAGAAGGTTTTGGGCCTATTTTTTTTTATTTATCATTTAGAAATGAATTACTGAATTAATTAGCTTCCTGTTCATTTCTTTCTACTAGGTACATAAATACGGTATCGGCATTGTGATTTATTTCAACTGTGTCAACTGTGATTCATTTGAAACTGTTATAAGGTATTTCTCCCGCCTTCTTCGCATGCCTTCGTGGTGTAGTGGTCAGCACGCTCGACGCGTAACCGAGAGGTCCACGGTTCGATTCCCGGCGAAGGCGTTGCTCATTTTTCATCTGTCCTGCTTTAAAAAAATCCTAGTGTCTCTACACTGGCGCCCAGGCTGTAAGGGTGATGATTCTCCACCATCGGAATTTGGCAACTGGGTCCTCAAAACCCCAGTCGCCCTTTAAAAGGGGGAGTATGTTCTCCCGCCTTCTTCGCATGCCTTCGTAGTGTAATGGTCAGCACGCTCGACGTGTAACCGAGAGATCTGTGGTTCGATTCCCGGCGAAAGCGTTGGTCATTTTTCAATCTCTCTTGTTTTCAAAAATACTTAATGTCTGTACAACTGGCGCCCGAAATAAAAAAGTAGTGGATGATGATTCTCCAGCACCGGGATTTGGCGATTGGGTCCCCAAAACCCCAGTCGCCCTTTAAAAGGAGGAGTATATAAGGTATTTCTCCCGCCTTCTTGGCATGCCTTCGTAGTGTAGTGGTCAGCACGCTCGACGTGTAACCGAGAGGTCCGTGGTTCGATTCCCGGCGAAGGCGTTGCTTATTTTTCATCACTCCTGCTTCCCAAGTAACCTAATGACTCTACATGGTCTTCGTAAAAAAAAAGGCTCTGTAGCAAAATTTAGATTTTATGGGTCATACGAGAAAACAGTAATTTCTCTTCAAGTTGATTGCATAAAATTTAAATCATGTATATTCAGTGGGAAAGATACTGCAGTGTCTCAGATATACGTTTTTAACGATGCTTTTGCATATCATATCTGAAGAGAGGCTTATATCTAACCAGCAAGATTCCTGGACCTCTTTCTACACCAGTTTCGCATAGGTTGCAATGAAAAACGTTACGATTGGGTAATAGCCGTTTAGTGGATGAACTGAGGGCAGTCACAAAGGTGTAGAAAATTTGAACAGTAATTATTTTTTAAACAAGTGTTCAGGAATAACGTCTGGCGTCAACACAAGTTTAGACGCAGGCTGGGGTCACTTTTAACAATTAATATAAGCAGTGTAGAGACATTAGGTTATCTTAAAGCAGGAGTAGATGAAAAATGAGCAATGCCCTTGCCAGGACTCGAACTACGGGCCTCTCGAATACGCGCTGAGCGTGCTGACCACTACACCACGAAGGCATGCTAAGAAGGCGGGAGAAATACCTTATAACAGATAGGATCGAATTTGATCTTTTAGGATTAAGTAGGTTTGAATTCCGTAGTTTCTTTTGAAAATATTGAGCTATTATTTCTCGGTACTCAAAGAATATCATCTTATCATTTATAAATTTGCTTCTTGCTTTAGAAAGTTTCTATTTCTTTTTTTTTATCTAAATCAGTGCGAGTCAATTTTTGTACCCACGGCAGCTAATGTTAGATGCGTTGTAATGCCACACAATACGTTTTATAGAAGGAACATTGTAAGGTTTTAGTTAAACTAACCAAGTTTTATTTTAATTTAAATCTTTCTATCTCTTCTCTGTTTCAACTTCCCGTCAGAAGAAGCGCGCGTTTTCAGCTTATGCTAATTTGAAGTACAGCCAAGTACTATTTAAACCAGAGGTAGAAACCTCTTAGTGTGAGAGAGCTTTTAGTCTCAGATCACGGTCATTCTCTTCGACGTTCGCCTGACCAGCTAGCAGTTAAATTTATAAGCCATAGTGCTTACTACGTGATTACATATTGAAATAAATTGAAGTGCGCTAGTATTAGTATTTCTTGCTACGCACCATTTATTTAGAGGCCAAACTCCGCGATTTGCTCTGCGAGCAAAGTTTAATTAAATTTCTATTTAGGTTTAGTATAAATTTATTTGATTGTTAAGTTAGGCCCAAGTGTGGTGTTTTACTTTCTGTATCCCTCCCGAGTTGGGAAGTGTGTAAATAATAGTGATTTAATAAAAGAGGATTTTAAATCCCTTTCAAGTGTAGTTATTCTCCATCACAGTATCTACACCAGAACAAAGCGCATTTTTCAGCTCCCTGTTCCAGTTCAGGACTTGAGGCTAAGGACCCTAGTAAGTACTTCACCATGTTCGCTAAACACATGCACAGAACATTCAGTCCTGACAACATTAAGGAATGTAACTTGGTATAATAGACATGGATTATTCTAAGATCGTAGTTATATTTACTTCATGTTATCTTTGTAAGTGATTTTGGAAATAGATTAATACCAGAAGAAACGGAAATTTGCATGTATACAAAACTCAAAGCGTCATTTGAATACATTTTCTTTGAGAGCGGCTATAATATTTTATACCACTAAAATGCAGTGTCAGTGAATGATATAACTGGATAGTCATACAAAACAAAAAATTCACGCAATTTAATTTTTCAGCTTTACGCTGTTAGAAATCTGCTAGTGCACTACAACGTCATTGCCTTAGATATCTGGGTCCTGTAAGGCACCATAAGGAAGGTAAATATAATATCCTCATCGGGATAAGTAGAGTCAATAATAGTAATAATAATAATAATAATAATAATTTATAAACCTTGCCGCGGGAGCGTAGAAAAGAAATTCATACCCTTATGCATCTTGCGCAATACTAGCTGGTTACCATTGTCTTACAATTAAAAAAAGGTTGCTACACAGTACTTAATACTTAGTTTATTAAACATTTCATAATTCCTTGAATCGATATTGCTAAAGCGCATATTCTTTAAGTCAACATATATTAAAGCGCAACCAGTTTTATGCTATCTATATTATACGTTCTCAAGAATTAGGGAATGTACTGCTGCAGTATTGTTTTGCCGAAGTACATCTAATCCACTACTTGCCAATTTAGCTTAATTAATTTGCTATTGAATTTCATATATAGTGGCGGATATTCACCCGGTGCAAAATAATTTGATCTGCCTTTTTCAGAAAATTGCATTGAATGCCTCATGCAGGCTCAGAGCTACCAGTGATTTATAGAAAACTGATGAAAAAATTCAAGTAAAATGAACGCAGATAAACACGAAATCTATTGCTAATTGCAGCTTCATTAGAATTTCAGTTAAAATATATCAGAACGTTGTTATTATCACTGTCATATGTAGTGCTCAGCTTGAAAAATTGGAGTGCCTCCTCGAAAGAATAAAATTGGGGGCTCATAAAGGTGTTCCTGAGCCTAGGACATGAACAGAGTGGATACTCATTCAGAAAATTGCTATGGAGGAAATTTTGGAGACTTCTAAGAAATCCAAAATCAGGGATGATCTGGTGTGAGTATTAATTTAACTTTCAAAAATTGAATGGTACGATTTATATCTCAACAATGGAATACAAAGCTATGGTGGAATTTTAAATTCTATCTGTGTTTACTAAACTTGAATTGTAAAGAAATGTGGATGTATCCTATGAATTCAAAATCTGATTCAGATGGTATTTTATAAATTTCTCATGAATGAAGATAGGATATTCCGTCTCTTAAGTAAGGTAATTCATACTGTTGTGTAATTTACATGCTAGCAGGAAAAAATTATTATTTGAAAAAATTTAAAAGAAGAAAGCTGAATTCAAGGATTGAGTGAGGGAAAAAAAAGTGCGAATTGAAGCTTGAAGCACCCTTAGTGAGACGACTTAAGGTAATTATGGTAAGAAAAGCAACAATGCCTGTAAGCATATTAAACCGTTTCCTTAAACTGGCAGTAAGACCATTAAGTAAATTTTTATGAACAAAAATATAAAAGATAGCAATAGTTTCAAGGTAAACAGTATATTTTTAGTCATTGCTGAAAGAACTTTGGGAAGTAGTCAGCTGTTTGCAACAAAGAAACGAATCTACCGTGATGTACCAAGCAAAACACGCAAATTAAACTTTCATAAAATTTTACACTCGAGATTTTGCACGTCAAAATCATAGAGGATTAGAAAGACAATGGATACCAATTGCATGTACTTCATTTTGCTGGTAAAACTTTCCATTGAAAACGAAACATTTTCACGAATGAGATGACAGTATTTCTTTATGAGTCTTAGGGCGAAGTTGCACTTAAAAAAAAGCCCAGGAAAAAAAGAAAGGCACAACTACTCTAAAAGCGGTAAATCAAAATCAAAACGAATCACAGTCACTACTAACCCAGATAAATTTTCGTACCGTGTTTTCAAAAAACAAAATAGAGGAGGGAAAAAAATAAGCGGAGAGGAAAAAAAAATAGCGTCGATAAATATTCATAGCTCTTCCGCCATTTACGCGATTAAATAAATTTCCCTTCTTCAAGCTCCGTAATGTTTTTCACACTCTCGCCCATCTTCGGAAGTAACAAAAAAGTCCTTAGGTGAAGCCTGAGTGAAAAACTTCATTAATCGACGTCGCGCTCTGAGACCGACCGACAGGTCTGCCTGCCAGAGCTGTCTGTTTTTCTGGATGAGATGGTTTAGTTCCTATTTGTGCTACAGTGTCTCATCGGTAGCCTTAAGGTCACGTCTTGATCGGCGGACAGAAGAAACACTTCACCCCCGATATCATAAATCTTCGACCGCTCCCTCTTCAAAAGTGAAGACTTGAGCTATTTTGTTCTGGGATGCCACGTATGGGTTTGGAAAAACTTCGTGGGCGTCGTACGCTAGTCTAGAGTCTTCTATTCCAACAGGTTGCTACGTCTATTTATTTATGAAGCGAATTGTAGAACAGCGGCTATAATATTAGGAGCTCCTTTCTGAAATTATAGCGTTTCCTATGCATCGCAATGCCCTCAATAATTATCGATCTTTCTAAAGTTATAAGTCTGAGCCAAGTTGTTTCTATGACAGACTTAATTTTATGATCTTTTTTATAAATTGACTGCTTTCTGAAGGCTGTTATCGGATGCAGAAGATTTATCTATAAATTGAAATGACGATTTCTAATTACTGGCAAAATTGATTGCAAACTTATACGTCTAGTTCTCAGTGTAAAAGGTTCTCCGTTGACAAAAAAAAAGTAACGAGTTGTTAGCTGAAATATATAATGAACTTCCTTCATTACTAATGAAATAGTTGCATACATATTTGTATTATGACAGATTTCTTTTCACCTGAGCAGGCAAGATAAATAGATAATACTTTACTGTATACCATTGGCAGGTGATTTGCACTGAAACATCTATCTTCCTTCCTTCTTTGGTAGCTCTTTTAATAAACTCATAACTAATTGATAACTTATAAAATGAAATAATTACTGATGTATATTTATTTTTCCCCGCCTTCCAGCATGCCTTCATGTGTAACAGTTAACACACTCGGCGCGGATTCGAGAGGTCCAGGTTCGATTCCCGGAGAAGGCCTTGCTCATTTTCATGTCCCCAGCATCAAAAACACCCTAATGACTCTACATATTATTTTAAGCAGAAGTGACAATTATTTATGTTACACATGAGTATTTGATGAAAAGATCCATGCAGCTGGTCGAATCTATTGGGAATTCAATTCAAAGAGGAGCTTTTAGCAATCGGTGATTTAATTTAATGAACCTCTGGTAGGAATGACCCTTAATAAATGTCCCGAAAATATTTCTCAATTACAGAGTTTACTGGAAGTTGCAGCTTTTATCTGTTGCACAGTTCAGGGGGATAATGAATGAATTATCAACAACATGAGTACTGATTGTAAGTTAATTCAGCTTCGTGTATATTCAAATAACTGACTAACAATTGATAAAATGAAATCATGGCTGACGTAGCTTTCTATACAAAAATAAAACTACCTATAAAGAGTTAAAATTGGTTTTAATCTGATGACACTGACTACATGATGCTGTGCTTATCTAGCGCTATAGTCTGTTACTTTAAAATAGCCACTTCAAGGTAGTAGCAAGGCTCCGTTCATTTATGATCGTAACGTGCGTCGTCTTAACTGCATTGAGAGAATTAGGGGATTTAGAAAATTGGAGGATTTGACATTTTTCTGCAGCAGATGTGGTTACGAAGCATGGTTCAGGACAAGGAGATGACCTTGAACTGACTACTCTAAAGTAACAAACTACGGAAGAGTTCATTTTGTAAGACAAAAAACTAAACCTCTTTTTGTTTCATTTATACTAACTGCAAGTTCTTACTACGCAGTGATGAAATTATCCATAAGCTGATATCATTAATTGGCTGAAACTAATTAGCGATTATTATAAAAACTCATATATGTCGTTTGGTAAAGAACATTAGACAGGGGAAAATTATGGATATAAAGACTTGCAGTTTGAATAATTAAATAATTTGCACCTTCTCCTTATAGGATTAACATAAGATTAAGAATGGAAGATTGTTTCACTATTTCAAATTCAATCGAATCATGTAATATTCAAGTTTGTTTCCAACAACAAATAATAGCCAAGAATTCCTCATTAGAAAACAAAGCAACTACAGTCGAATCTGGATTTAAAGAATCATCTGGTAGCTGTGATGAAATGTATTAGATTATCCGTTAAATCAAAAGTCACTAAAATAGACATACATATGCACAATGTACTCTTTTCACTTCAGAAAGAAAATCTCAGTAAAGTGCACAATTGGAAGACATTTTATGTATAAAGCATAACAATGGGATTTTAAAAAAATATTTTCTGAACTACTTATTGTTTCAAAGCATTCTGTGCCCTAATTGCTTCATATTTTGAAAAGCATTAAACACTCTACCTTCTATTTCATTACGATTTTTTTTTCAATCTCTAAGCTAGAAAGAGCAGCTGCTAGCGTGATTTTTTTTATATAATTTTCAAGGTTATCATAGAATCCACTGCTTGTATCACTGCCATCACTTCTCACTCCCGATCTCTAAATCAACGTCGATAAGTTTATTATCTGTAAAACTGGTGTTCGAAATTTTAACCTTCGTCAGTATCGCAGTGCAGTTCTGTTGGTTAGTGGGTAGATCGCATTCGATTGCCTCTTGTAATAAAAATTCACTTCTTCTAAATCGATAGAGTTTAAAGTCGTTAAAGCAGAAGTCGAGATTTGGAACTTTTTTCTATTTGTTAAATCTGAATAAAATACTAATTAAATCAATTTTTTTTGTAAAACTCTTGTTAAAAAAAACCTAAACAGGGAAAATCCTTTTAAATCTTGATTTTACTGTACGGAATATTTTTCTCCGAATTCTAGATGCTATTGCGATTTTTTAATCAATTGAATGAGCATAAGGTGTAATCTTCCCGCCGTACGCTAAAGCTCACAAAATTTAAGAGTTTTACCAAAACATTCGTTAAGCCAGTTACATTCTTATTTTTTCATAAAATTTAAAACTGGTTCTAAAATATGAAATATGAATTTGTTACACACCTGCAGCTGTTTCATACTTCCGATTAATTTAATTTGTATCACTGATCCATTAATCGCTGTGCACTTTCATATATTTTTGGCATATCGATTCAGGATAGGAATGCTAATGAGTTATGTCTTAGTTTTTATTAGTCAAGTGTTCATGTTAATTTTGACAGCCAATCAATAAAACTCATTGTTTCCGTGGTATGTATACTTAAAATGGGAACATGTATTTTAAGAGAACGTTATACATACATTAAATGTTATTTTAATACTTTCATTCAAGGTATTATCACTGATAAACCGTATAAAATCCTGAGCTCTCTTCATTTCATTTCGACTCTTTTAGACGGGTTTAAGAGAGTCGAACTCAAAATGAGTCTAAAATAACTATAAAAGACGCATCGATTGGGTACACAAATATTTTCGCGGTTGTCCTCAGTGTAAACCAATTACTCGTCCTATAAGGTATTTCTCCCACCTTCTGCGCATGCCTTCGTGGTGTAGTGGTCGGCACGCTCGACGCGTTATCTGGAGGTCGGTGGTTCGCGTCCCCGGCGATGACGTTGCTCATTTTCCAATGCTCCTGCTTCAAAAAAAAAAAAAAGAAAGAAAGAAAAAGAAACCTAATGGCTCTACAGTCCAACAAGCTAATCTTAGAACTGCATGCCTCGAAATGTCGAAAGTTTTTTGTATGCTTTGCCACAAAACTGACAATCTATTTGCTTTTGTTGAAAGTGTTATTAATGAAAAGTTACATTTTTAATCCATCACCTTTAGCATTACCTTAGTTACTCTTAATACTGATAAAAGAAAATAAATGTTTCATGTCTACTTTATAATATATGAATTTTTTAAGTCCAAAAAAATAAATTATACTCATTTTATTTTATTCTTAATTACTCAAATTTCACTCTGGTACTCTGAGAAAGTTCTGAAAAATGGATTAAGGAAATGCTTCCAATGCAACGTTTTTCATCCGTATTTAATTGTTCTACATTTATTTGCAGATGCAAAACTTAACTGTCTTTAATCACTGTTTTGAAGGCTTGCCATTCTACTTGGACTTAACTACTTGTGGTGTTTATAGTCAATTGTTTACACGAAGATTTCTAAAACTACTCAAAATAAATTTTAATGTCTTCCCTCCTTTATATGACTCAAGGGACTTTCTTTTCAGTCTTTCTTAAGACTACGGGAAAAGGTGTGCTATAGGTCAAACACGAAAATGGTAAACCTAATCTAAATTATTACTTTCAGATGTGAAGGAAAAAATGCAATAATTATGTAAGTAATAATTTTGTGCAAAAATAAAATTCACAATTATCTTAAACTATTTTACATTTTGAATGACATTGTGTGCATAAAATTGTCGTTAGAAGATTAAACTTTTATAACTAAAAGATTTGTAGAGAAAAATTTCTATTTTGATACAACGCCTTTTAAAAATAAGTTGGATTTTCTCTGAAAATAACTTGCGTCTTTGGCAAAAATAATTGAAGCCCTCTAAGTCGGTTAAGAAAGGATTGAATGCTCCTATTTAAAGGTATTCATGTAAAATAAAACGGCGTTCATAATGGTTCCTGCTTTTTTATTCCAAATGAATACTAAACGTGATAGATTTGCATTTTTTCACCTTACTGAATTCCGTTTTTAAACCACAATCACTTTAAGTTTTTTAACGTCACTGATTTGTGGCTAATAAGATCAACAAAAGACAAATGTACTTTACCGTGTTTTTTTCATAACATTCCGAAGAAACGGCGAAATCTCACTTTGCAAATCGCTGAAGGAAAACGCTGCTAAACACTAACTTCTATAATGTTCGAGTGAAACAAAATTTCATTCATCTGTTGTACTCTATTTCTTTGCGTAAAATAGATAAAATTTTAATTTCAACCTTCAGTTTAGTATATAATTTAATTAAGCATCCTCTCTCTCTCCTTTTTTTTAAGAAATTCTTTTTTAAAGCTGAAAAATATAACATTACTTCGTGCATAATTGTATACAAATGTCTCACAATATTTCCCAAAGAAGCACTCATACTTTGACATATATGTCATTCATATAAAAAAAGACATATTTTTCATAAATATTTTTTCGTATCATAAAAGATATATTTTTCCTCATTCCAGATAAACCATTCATAGCAGCTTTGTATTTTGACACGTTATTTGTTGATGACTCAAAAATCAAAACTACATATCCAACGAATATGAAATCGGTACTATAATAAACGTTTAGAAACCAAGCATAAAAAAATCAACACAGAAAAAAGCAACTCTTTTTATGTCTGCACACTAGATATATATAAATCTTAACGGGGCTTTTTTTTAACTTTTTCCCCTTAACAGGAGCCAACTGTGTTCAGAGAAGCATCGCTTTCTTTATGAGCTTTGAATAATGGATGAAGTTGACTGATTCTACTTTATGACGCTAATTTACGTAAGTGTTGCACGGAAGACTTTTCAGTGCTGCGCTTAACTCGGTCTGCAAAAAATAAAAATAAAGGAAGAAGGTGGGAAGAGGGAAAACTGAAGTAAATAAAAGAATAAATCAAGTAATTTTAGAATTAAAGCTGAAAAATTTTCCGAATTACTCCTGCGATTGGTATGATTAAAAATCTAGTGAACTACTCATGTTCTCAAGGTAATTTAAATATGAAAGTATCACTTGTTACATCGATAAAAGTTTTTCTTGATCAAAGAGCTTCCATTTTTGACCCATCTTTCTCCATCTTGACCTTTCTAGAAAGGTTTGATGTTTCTAATGAAATGATAAAAAAAAACTTTCAGGCGAAATTTTCTGCTCAATATAAACAGTTTTCGAATGTATTTAAGGGTGTGTTTTTAGAAGATCAGTAATAAAAGTGAAATGATAAAACTTACGTTTCTTCTTCTTCAGGGCGTCTGATTTACTTCAGGAACAGAAGTCGTTTATTCAGTCAGCAACAGAAGACTTTCTTTAACAGAACAGCATACTTTCTGATTATTTACAAAAGAATTTAAATGATAGAAGGAAACTAATTATAAATACGGTAAGCAGCGCTCATTTCAACTTCCGTTCATTAGTGACTCTACTGTCTCTTTGGTTTCTTACAGTCATTTCAGTTCGCAATGCTTTCCAGTTCACTTAAGTTTGCAATGGATGAAAGTTGCCGAGAGGCTCGCTCAGCAGCAACATTCTTCTACTCAGAGTTCTGGAGGCACGCAACCTATTGTCGCATGTGTCACAATTGCAGTCTATGACCAGGTTTCACAGTTCATCCACTCCGAATGACTTCGAACTGTGGTGAGGATTCTGATTGTCCTTCTAGTGAAACATGACTATTGGAGGCATAAATTTTAATCTTTGGCTTTCAATCAATATGCGCTTTGCATCTGAAAGCAGAACCTTCAGGATCATCTGACAATTCTAAATGATAAATACGTTATATAGGTCTTATGACGATACCGGATTTTGTTTTCAATTTTAGAATTCTGAGAGTACGACCTTTTCCAGGTAGAACTTCGACAGCTCGTCCTATTGGCCATTGCAGACGCTTCAGCTTATCAGAACCGATGAGTACTATATCACCAACAGAAATCAGTTTGGAAACCTTTTTAGAAAGTTTAACGTGTTTTAGATGTCCAAGATATTCTGGTCGAAATCTTTTTCGTAAATCTCTACGTATTTTCTGCAAGCACAGATATCGTTTTACGCCCATATAAGAAGCATCAATGTTATCAATATCCGTCACTCCACTTTCTTTGTTATCCTGCAGAAAAATCGAGGGATACAAAGCAATTTAGTTGATAACATTTTCAGACAAGCATATGAATATGAAAGGTCGTAAGTTTATGGACTTTCAGTATGGCACAAGAGTGCATTCATAATTAAGAACAGCTTGACCTAACCCACTGCACAAAATATGTTTGACCAAGACGATCAATCGCTCCCATCATCCGCCCCGCCAAGGATTTGATGGAGGAATGAATTCCCAAGTTATCTTCTTCAATGTAGATTCAGCCTCTATTTTCTTCCATTCAGCTTTACAGAATTCCTTATGAGGTTTCACAAGCTTGCTTCCACTAACGGAATAAATAACAGTCGGTCTATCTCTGAGTACTATAAATCTTCTCAATGAGAGCAAGAATACCTCCACTGTTAAAGATGTCATTAGCTCCATGTGCACTGCACGACATACTTCGCAAGTAAATGGGACTATCCAAGCCTTTGTTTTAAATCTCAGATACAGTGGTCCTGCGAGATTCACACCTGTGACTTCGAATACCTGTAGCATCTTTTACTCAGTCTTCAGGCAAGAAAGTAACTTTCGGTTCCGGAGGAGTCCCGATGAAATGTCTATATCGAACACATTTCAAGGTAACTTGTCGGATCGCTTTGCAACGTTGTAAAATAAATAATTTTCTCGAAGGCGATTCATTAATATTTAAACCCCTATATGTCCAAGTTCTTTATGTTTGTATGAGATGAGCATATGCAGAATTCTATATGTTCCGATAGCAGCATTATTGGTAGTAAAATATTTTCCTTATCTTTTCTAATGAATTTCATAATCTCATTAATCTCTTTTCGTCAAGTATTGGACATAAGGTTTTATTCGCTGATCGTTTATTCCACCAGAAAATTATTCTTGCTGGATAGCTTTTAAAACGATAAGTTCAGCTTGGTTGATTTTTTTCGCACTTAGTTCATCAGAGCATGTGATGCTTTAGATTTCAGATTAAACCAACGCAACCAACTATTCTAATAAGATTTCTTCAGTTTCTACATTTATATGAATTTTCGTTACGCTTTTTCTCTTTTTTTGAGTTATGCCTTCATGGTTATCGACTAACGTTTCCATACATTCAGATCTAACAATTTTCTAATTTCGCTAACTCTATTTTCCGCAGAGACAGTCCAGATCTCTTTCTTTTGAATCCACGTTAAAGTTGCTGTAGAATCCGTCCAAGAGCGCATTTTGACATTTTGCTGTCTGGCTGCTATCGTGGCAACTATTAATACTTCAGACGAGGAATCGAGATAGACTTAACGGGAGATAATCTAGACTTCGATGCCAATAGATGAACTTCAACTCCAGAAGAAGTATCATTTCTCAAGAAAACTGCTGCAGTATGTGATTACTCCCGGCATCATAGAAAGTGTGAATGCTAGAGAAGTTTTTATTGTCTTTGCTGAAAAGTACCCGTCGTAGGAGAGAGATAACTTTCCAGAGAAAAAGGTACTTTACGATTTCAGAAAATTTTCTTTTGTAGTATCGTCGACTTCAGTATCCCAGGAAATTCCTGTTTTCAATATGTTCTGCAACAATATTTTAGAATATAAGAGAACAAGATTCACAAGTCTAACAGGATCCAATATTTTGTGTGTCACAGCCAAAACTGTCCTCTTCACTCTTTCATTCATTTTGAAATTGTCTAACCAATTCAAATACAAAGTTAAATTGTTTTTCTGACAGTTCCATAATAGGCTCAATACAGATTAAACAATTTCTTCTTTTAAGTTATTTCAGGCAAATAACTAGCCTCTATGATTAAACTTTCTTTCATACATTATTTCTCCAGATTTTTGAGGAATTGAATCATTTCAGATTCATTATCAAAACTGGCAACAAAGTTGTCTACTTAGAATCTGTGTAGGAAGTTTAGGTATCATCTCCGCATCACAATGAAAATCTTACATGTATTTTTGTAGATGGAATACTATAACAGCTGCCAGAAGGAAAGGACTACTCTTAATCCCAAACACTACACTAGTATAACGAAATATTTTTCTTTTCTTTTCTTTCACTTCTTTTCCCCAAAAGAATCGAAGTCAGTCTCTGTCTTCAGACTTTAGACTGATCTTTAAAAAAGCACTTCTCAATGTCTACTACAGTAGCAAACTTACCTTCTCGAAATCTCAACAGAACAGAAGGAATTATTTCTGTCAAATTTGGAATCGCAATACAAACACCCGTTTAGAAAGGGAGAAGATTTTGATTTTACAGACCCATCAAACGCTGGTCGAATTGAAGTTGGATCTGTTTTTTTAATCACCAGTCTGTGCAGCAAATACTGTCCTTTGTCAATAGCTACATTTCCTTTAACTTCTTCGGTTACCCCCAAATTACATCAGTCGTCAAAAATTGCACCCTGTGAGAAAAATACATTTTCTGAGGAAGTTTCTGTGTGGTAGATTCTAAACGCTTCAATGCTAAATCCTTATTGGTGGGTAATGATACCAAAGAAGCCCAAAGAAGGACGATTTCTTCTTCGTTTAGCGATACAACGAAACTACATCTTTCCTTGCAAATCTCTTTCCTCTCTTGTCTTCTTTGTGACCCTATCTGTTATTCCGATAACAACAATTCTTCACAGTTCTGGGAAAGTGACATCATTAACAAGTATATTTGACTCTATCGGCACAGAATTAGCATCAATATCTGGATAGGGCTCTTTTCCATTAAAGTCCTCCCTAAAATTGTTCCAACACCAACTAGTCCGCACGACAAATATATTATTTTTCCGTTAAAGAGCTTACCCGCTATATCAGTCCCTGTTAACAGATCTATTTCGCTATAACAATATCATTGTCAGGAAGTTCTTTAACATACGATTCTAGTTTTGGAATAAAGAGACGTCGGAACAAATTTCTTGCTTGTCACGGACTACAAAATTGCCTTTTATACTGCTTAAGTATAAAGTCGTTCAGGGACATCTCGACACCTTAAGGGAAAATTATGAATAACTGGTTAACATTTAAGGATTTTATCATTTATTTTTACAGAAAATAGTTGTTCCTGTATTAGTAACACATTATGAAAATTTGGCTTACCTAAAAAACATAATAGGTCATATAAATGCAATAAAAATCATAAAAGCCAGATGTCCAGTTCTCCCTTAACTGCGGAAGATCTCGACAGGTATCTACGGGGCGGCAGGTACAATTCAGAACAATGGCTTTTTTTAAGAAATAAGGACAACGCACTATGGAAAAGAAAGATTGAAGGGCTAAACACATATTAACAATGCTACAATATATATTTTCCCTTTTAACTATGTACATTTGTTGCATGTAAACTGGGGTTGATTCCCATTTTCTACACACGCCTCATGGAACCATGTACTACACTCTCCAACACATTTCATCCACTTCTGTCCGTCAGTATCATCAAAATAGTACCCACCGCACTCGCCACAGTAATTTTCGCTGTCTTCGAGATCCCTCGAGGTACTGGGTTGAGTTTCTCCTTGACGTCTAGGTCCCGTGTTGGTGTTTTACTGTACAGTTGACTCCTGTATTCTGAGGATGTTATAATTGCTGATTCTTATTTTTTTCTCCTATTCCGTACAGAGTGACTCTGTACTACTGGTACAGGGAATAATTCCGAAAATGATGTAGAAGCTGATGTAGTAGATGGTGATGATGACCTCTGGTGGTTATCGTCTTCCTCTATCATAACTGGAATGGTGCCATTTGTAGCAGACATGAGTTCATATTCAAACACATTGTCTTCCAAAATATCGGGATTGTATGGGTATATTCCACATTTTAGAAAGTCATTGGCAAAATTGGCTAATGTAGCAGACTTATCCCAAGCTTGCTTGAATATTTCTGCGAAGTCTTCTTTGGTGATCCCCTTTCCTGGGTGGTGGTGAACAAAGTTCCTGCATGCCTCATTATAAAAGTGTTTCAGGCTCTTGAAATATGAAACATCAAGGGGTTGGCATTTGTGAGTGCTATGTGGAGGGAGGCATAGCATCTCAATTCGGACGTTGACGCTTTGTCCATTGTATCCGGATCTTTGCAGTGAGAGGCGTGTCCATCTGTAATGAGTAAAATGTTTCCTTGTGGTTTGCGTTTGTTCATATGGTTAAGAAATTTGTTGAAGACTTCGCTTGTCATGTATCCAGAGTCTGATATCTCTAACGTTGAGCCATTTCGTAAACTTTTGGCTTAAGACGGTTTTTGCCTAACACCCTTCATTATGACAAAGGGGGGATGGCACTTCATGCTGCGCTGCTACAAACCATGGCAGTAACAGTCGTGGCGTGGTTCACATCTTTTTTGCCTTTGCAAGAAATCATTTTTCAACGCATCATACATTTTCCGTAAATTGTCAAAACATTTCCTTACTTCGTCTCTATTGAGACCTCTTGAATGTGCATGCTTTTCTTATTGACAACTTAGGGTGTCTTTCTAAGAAAGAATATACCCAGTCATATCCTGCCTTGGTCTTGTATTTGTTAAACCGGTGCGTTAGATTATTTTTCTCCGCAAATTTAAATACTAGCTCCCTAATATCATTTACGGTCATGCCAAACCCCTTGGAATCCAGCAATAATATATGTTCCACAAGTTCCCTTTCCATAGCAGTATCTAGTGTTGCTCCCTTTCCAATTTGCTGGTTTGATACTGCAGCTGTTAGTACCCTGGTCCTTAATGTGTTCCTCGGGAAGTCGAATCTTTTGGCCGCAGTTGCAAGCGGTATTTTGGTCTCTTTCACCTCTCGTATGGCAGCCGCCATATCTTCCGGCTTCCATTTGCCAAGTACTCCCTTATATTCATAAGTGCGAGGCATTTTTTAACTCTAAAATATCATAAAAACGAAAACAAAATTAATATTAATTCGTTCACTAACTATCGGGTAAATAAATATCGACAGACGACTTACAATATACAAATCAGGGAGAACTCGACATACCGATATGGGAGAACTCGACTGTCGAGATCTCCCCGTAACCTACTGTCGAGATCTCCCCGAGGTACACATTTTTATGAAAGATGGCAACACCTCCCTCTGACTGGCTATGAAAACGTTTTGCGTAGACATCCATGTTCCTGAATGCCTGATCTCACTAGTCAGTCATTTGGAAATCGCCAAAAATCGAAGCCATCGTCCACATTTATCATTGCTGTCAAAGCCAATCTTATGCTTTATACATTGTAGACTATGAAGAACTTACCTGACAGATTATTAATATTTATTTTCTTGATCAATCTCTGACTTTACAACACTTTCGATTACACTCTTAGGTTATTCCAATACAGTGGTTTCCATATGCGACACCAGGGTACAGACCACTCTATTAAGGGATTTCCTTAAAAGTGTCGAGATCTCTCAAGTGTCGAGATGTCCCTGAACGACCTTACCCTATATCGCAGATGTCTCTCGGGATGTTCTTTACCGCCAAATAAATTATGAATAACAATTTCCTCCTTAATTTTCTGGTATTGCATTTCCATTGATACACATTTGCTTAAATAAGTTGGGAACCTGAATCGATGAGTGCACGAATTATTTTTCTTCCATTTTTACCCCGTAATCTCATATATAACGTTTGCTAAAAGGACTTGTTTGATTACTTAATGCTACATCATTAATCACGCTCATTTCCATTTCTGAAGTGTTTTCCCTTTGTTGTTTATGTTCCTTTAAATTTCCTTCATTGCACATAACAGTACAATATCTGCCCCGACAGTTTTCGCAAATAATTTTACATTTGCAGTATCGAACCCTCTGCTCGATTTTACAGCACAAAAACAACATGATTTCTTAGATAATAATTTGCTCTTATTATCTATTGCTATTTTTAATGCTATTATATCCTACATGCTCCTGAATCATGTCCCGTCCCGCAGAAAAAGCAGACAGTTTGTTTGTTTAGCCCAGTTTCTCTGAAATTCTAACAGTAGC
>KK113229.1:784442-805768 GCA_000611955.2 Stegodyphus mimosarum
ATTCTAACAGAAGCATGAATGTTTTGAGTTTCTTCAGCAGATGATGAGGTAGGATGTTTAGCTTCGAAACCGAAACCTTGCTTCACTAGAGAAAATCTCTCTTCGCACACTACTTCAGATTTTACAAAGTTCATTAAAGCAATAAATTTATTTGATGCTTTATTAGTTTAACTTAAACCTACGCTTCTTTCCCATACTCTTCAGGAAAATGAGATTTAACGAAAGAGATACTCTTCTATTTATCAGACGTGACATGCAATGTCTCGAGTGCTGTGAGATGAGTATCAGTTTTATCGTGTAGCTTCGCGAGTCGTGTCGCTTTGTTTTGGCTCATTGAATTATTAAGAATGAAGCTCAACAATTCTCTCACATGTACTTCTATGAGAAGATCATCTTTGCCGGATAGAGCTTTAAGACATTCAATTACTTGGTAACAGTTATCATCTGACGGGGGGGGAGAATCAACTCTTGCATGCGATCCTTCAGCGGCGGCTTAAAATAAATATTGCATTTTATCTTCAAGTGGAATATCTAGATTATCGTGAATTTCCTTTACTGACCCTAGAAGCCCAGCTATTCCTTAACAACATCAATACTTTTTTGATTGAATTTTCGGCAATTTAAACTGTAATATTTAAGTTGTAAATATTTTTTGCTATACATTGTACTTTCCTCATATTCTACATCAAAATTACCTTGAGAACATTTATCAAGTCATCAATGAGTCATCAGATAACAATTTTATGACTTTTTTTTTATCAAATCAAGCTCTGACCACTTTTTTTTCTAACTGCGTCATTAGGATTTCAATTTTTTCTATATCACGTACTTCTTTTCCGAAACACTCCAATTTATCAGATATTCTTGGAAGGACACTTTATAAGGAATACCGAATTTCTTTAGCCTCTTCATTATAAGAAGTAATAAATAATCATATGTTAATACAATAAATAAATCCCTCAAGCCCCCACCTGTGGGCACCAGTAAGTTTTAGAAGATCAGTAATAATACTGAAAAAAAAAACTTCCCTTTATTCTTCTTCACAGTGGGTCACTGAAGAAGGACTCTTCTGATTTATTGCACGAACAGAAGTCATTTATGCAGTCAACAACAGAAGGCTTTCTTTAACAGAACAACATATTTTATTATCATTTATAAAAGAAAATGGTAGAAGAATATTAATTACAATACTTCTTAAATGATAGAAGGAGATTAATTACAATACGGTAAACAGCGCTCATTTCTGCTTCCGTTCATTAGTGACTCTACTGTCTGTCTGGTTTATTTCAGTCTCCAGTTCACTTCAGTTCGTAATGGATTAACAATGCCGAAAGGCTTGCTCAGCAGCGACAGTGTAACGTTAAATGTTTCAGTTTTCTAAGCCGTGTAAGATCAAACAACAAAGAAACAAGAAAATCTACATCTGTAGTCAAAATATTTAAATTCGAAGAAACATCAATTGTTTCTTCAACTAGAACGTCTCTTCAGATTCTTTTCGTTTTTATTTCTTTTGCTATAAGACTACCATAATCATACAGCCGCAGTGCATATTATAACAGAAATTTCTGGGTGAAATTAAAGGCTACAGATGAGAAATATTTAATATAAATATTCTTTTTAATTAAAAAAAATTGCAGTTGTACCTCAAATTATAAATACCTCAGTGTTCCATATGAGCTTGGAAATTAAAATACCGACAGTATTTTCAGAAAACAATAAAACATTACTTTAGGAAATTGACAAATTCTTCCCAAATGTCCTTGTGCTCAGTCAGTACATCAAGCCTTTGTTAAATGTGTTTGACTCCGGCTCAGAAAACTGTTTATTTTCAGTGATTCCTCGCTCTTCAATGATTCCTCTGCTTCTGCAAACAGTTCATTCTAATTACTTGACTCCAAAATAAAATTGGCGGATGATAATACGTCACCAGACTTCTGTTGGTCAGTTCAGGATAGTCGTGGTCCAGTGGCCTTAGGTTCGCAATCCAGTGCTCTCCATTGCGTTTTAAGTGGAGAAATACAAGGCATTAAAATATTTTTCATATGTTCATATGTTTCATATTTTTCGAAGAACCCGTAATCGACTCCTTGAAACAGTGCCATAATTTTTTCAATTGCTAATCTTCTCTTCTTTTCAAAGCATAACATACACTTTGAATTACTGACTGAATTTCTTCAAGATCAAAGCGATGAACTTATTTCCACCATAAAACCGATACAGCTATAACTGTTTATTTGTTTATTTTTGTAGCAGCAATAGAGTTCTTTTCTGTTATGTACATCCTGATGCTATTTTTCGGATAGATCTTGATTCGTATGGTTTTCATAATCCAAATTAGAGCGAGATATTGTAGTACAATTTTATTTTTTATTTATTTCATTTTTGAAAAACCTCTAAGAGCATAAAACAAAAGGTTTATGTGAGGAAGTAGACTAATGATTGTTTGGATAAAAAAATTACTAAACGCAAAGATTCACATTGGAGAAATGTGTCTGAAATTAAAATTTTTATCCGTGATTTTTTTATCGTATTTTTTTGCGATTCTGTACCCCACCCTCACAAAAAAAAAAATACAGAACTTTATTTCTTGAGATTCTATCTTTAACTCCAGAAGGTAAAAAGTTTTACATAGCTTTTCTTCCCTTTCCAACATAAAAGTCCCAAAATATATGAAGAAGGTATGAATCTGATTTTATATTCCAACTGCTGCTTCAGTTAGTAGTAAAAAATTCAGCTAATAATTCGTTTCGTTCAGTTAGTAACGAAAAGTTAATTTCATTCATTCGATTTGGTTCAGCAATAGCAGTTTCGTTTAAAACGATGAAGACTGAGGGGTTTTTTTCAGCTTTTTCTTTTTAAATCAGAAAGCAATTACATATTCATGTAGGAAGCCAAAATTCTCTTTCCTGTGATGATAAAATATCGGTAATTCTTTTTCGTCTTTTCTGTCAACAGGTTACAAGTAAATTACAGGGAGAAGGAGTATCTTCTAAAAATTAGTTCATGCTAACCCTTTTTCTAACTGGACTCAGAATTTTCTTTTTAATTAACTTATATATTAACTTAAGGACTTAACTTTAATATCTTGCATATCTTCCATCCTGTTTGAACGCACACAAATTTGTGAAATTTTGGTAAAAGAAGTAGCGAAAGAATTATCCTTCGAGCATATATCTGTTTATATGGAAGGAATGCTCGTCATTGTTAAATGCGTAAATTTAAGTAAAGGCAAATAACGTTGGTTTCACAGCCGATTCTATCGTTTTTGAAGAAAAGAAAATAATTTGCTGCTTTAGGGTATTTTTTCTTCCTTAGTGACTTTATTGAAATCTTTAATTTTCTGTAAAACCAACGTCAGCTTCATCTTTTTGCGTATTCTTATACATATATTTGTTTATAATCATTGCGTTTTAGAACGGTTGTTCGATGTATGTGGGAAGGAGTAAAAATTGTTTCATTAGTGTCCTTGTAATTTTTAATATTCCAGAATAAAACATTTTGCTATTTGGAACTTCTTTTTGCTATTTCGAAGCTTATAAAAATGTGTCCTCTCTAGAATTCTGACTTAAGCATAAGAAGACTGAAAGAAACCAGTAATGAAGCATTTGAACGAATCATTTGACGAAGCAATTCATGATTTAACGTTAAATTTTACTTCATCGTTTAGGGCATAGGTTCCCAATCTTTTTCGAACTGGTGCCCCCTTTTCTAGTGAATATTTCAATACCGCCCCCCTAGAGAAATAAGAGCGTACATAATGCATGGTGAAAACAAGAATTAAATAAAAAAAATTACTAATAGATAGAATGTTGTTGGAATTGAAACGCTACTGAATTTCTTCGTTATTTAAAAAGAAAAAGAAAAGTTTTAGCTTATCTGTAATAAGGACAGCCAGGGATTTTGATGATACGAAATAATCCGTAATAAACTATTGCTTTCTAAATAAATAAATTGACATTTTCAGAGAATACTCAAAAGGCATACTTAATTATTATTAAATGTATTTTTATTAAAATTTAAAGGCATCGAATTTCTAACTTAACTATTGAGAAGGCTGAATTTGATGCATTTTAAGAAGCTTGTTAATATCAGGCTCGATTTTACTTAAAAACAATCGTAAATCGCCGCGTTCAGTAACATGGAGCCGATTTCTCTTTTTCGTTACCAATGTTGCTACAGCACTAAATCCACGTTCTGCTAAATATGAAGATGGGAATGCTAGCAGAAATCGTTGCACAATCGACCATAATCTTGGATACAATTGCGAAATCGACTTCTGCAGCCAAAATTCTTGGTAACCATTCTTGAATTTAATTTTTAATTCCTCGTTTGTCGTCAGTTCTATCAGTTCTTCTTCTAACTGAGATGGTCCTGCTGTGTTGACATTGGAAAAAGGATCCAAAACCCAGTCTGGTATGTCCATGTTTAAAATGTCCTCGAATCGTTCCTTGAAGTCATTGTAGAGGTTTTCCAAGTGCTGACAGTAAACAAGCAAGTCGTCGTGCTTGAATGATACTGCTGATAAACATGGGAAGGTATGGAATTCACGTCTGCCTATATTTCTTTTATATAATAGCAGTTTAGACACGAAAGCAGCAATGCTATTTTTAGTCTTAATCAAGTTTAAGTCTTCTCCTTGAAGTTGGAGATTGACATCATTAAACAATTTATAGAGGTCTGCTAAGTACGCAATATCGTTTTTTGATGCGATGAGGTTGTCGCGCAATTCCGTGTCTTTGTTTCCTAGGAACTCTATCACAGATTCAAACAGATTGTAAAATCGAGTCAAACAAGTACCTTTTGAAAGCCAGCGCACCTCTGTGTGAAGCAGCAATCGGTTGAAATCTTCATCATTTGCAATGCAAAGCTGACTAAATAATCTGTCATTCAACGAGTTACTTCTGATTTTATTAACTGCTCTTATAACATATTGCAGTGATGTATGGAGACGTTCGCTCAAATTTTTCGCAACCAAATGCTGTCGATGAATTACGCAATGCACAGCAAGCACGTCCGGAACTTTATTTTTTAAGCATGCTATGAAGCCTTTGTGACGCCCTGTCATAGCCGGTGCGCCATCCGTAGCAACCGACAAAATATTATTAAAAGGAATTTCCTTTTCGTCAAAAAACTTTTGCAGTGTATCAAATATGGTTTCTCCTTTTGTATCTGTTTCCAAATTGGTAGCAAACAACATTTCTTGACATATTTTTTCATCTTTGATAAACCTCACGTACGACAATAACAATGCTTCATTGGTTGGTAAAGTGGACTCATCCAGCTGAATTGAAAATTGACAAGTCTGCAGATAATTGCACAACGATTCTTCAATGTTTTCAGCCATCTCATCAATTCGTCTTTGCACAGAATTATTGCTCAAAGGAATTTTTCGGATAATATCTGTAGCTGGTTTATGGAGCACGGTGGTTATTACTTCTTTAACTGCTGGTAAAATTAAATCTTCCCCAATAGTATGTGGCTTGCCTGTTTTAGCAATCAACAATGAGATATTGTACGAAGCTCGAAGTCCGTCATCGTCTTGTTTAGAAGCTGATGAAAATAATTTTGATATAGTTGGCTGATTTTCAATCTTCTTTTTTATCTCTAGAAAATAGGTCATATCTCTGTCTTTCTTATCCGGATGCATTTTATTAAGATGATCTTGAAGCCTAGAAGGTTTCATCGCTTCATTCGAAAATGTTTTTTGACAAATAAGGCACAATGGAGATGATGGATTTGAGGGATTTTCGATAAATCCGTATTTTATATAATCCGCACTGTACTGCCGCCTCTTCTTTTTTGCTTCCGACATGGGTTTTTCTTTACTTATACTTGATCCAAGTTAAGGGAGCTGCAAGGGATACTGCCGGTTTAAATAATATAAGTTGAAGTAGCAAAATATTAAGGCAACGCCGTTTTCATCGTACGCAGTACATGCTGCGATGAACGATAGATAGTGTGAGCCTGAGTCTGTAGCATTCTGCGGGGCTGTTCTATTTTTAGCTACCTACAATTTTTGATCGGGTAAACCACTGGCGACGATTTGTCTACTCCGCCGCCGCTTATTTCGGCGCTCTAATTTTTTCCCGCGTCCAACGTCGCCTACGCACTTTTACAGACTCTCTTAGAATACAGTTTAGTTGGAGATCTCGCTATCGTTGCCGCTTGTAAGTGGCATTTTTTAGTCCCAGTGACATTTTTTGTAAATGTTACGGCCAAAGCCCGAAATCGGCCAATTCGCATTTTGGCCAACGTTGCTGTAAACTTACCGGCGAATGTCCAATCTTTTTGTTGATTTCTGGCTTTGACCGGCCAATTTGGGAAAAAAGAAATCAAGGGCAGATGGTTTTACACACTGTTAAAAATGAAGTATTTAAAAATGAGTACTTCTGTGAGTTCAACGAGTAGAAACTATTCAGTGAACGCATATGCTGTAACAATGTGATAGTGTGAAGATTAGATTTGCGCCCTTCAAAATGACGAATTATATCTTAAGCAAATGCGTTGCGTATCGAGTATGAATACAGAGGCAAATTGAGTACTCAATTTGTCAACTACCTTTAAGGGTGATCCTTAGTCTTTTTGTGCTCCATAGACTCAATCTACCATTATCACATCAGGCTTTGGCCAAGAATTCCCAGCCACTTCGCGAAATGGCCGGCCAAAGTATAAAATACAATATTAATTGCAAGTATTTCGTACTTTGGCCAAACCTCCTGGCCAAAACGCGAACTGGCCGAACTTCGGGCTTTGGACGTAACATAAAGACAATAAAGATATATTTTTGCACTGAAGGCTTTTCCTTCTGATATTATGAACTCCGGTTCTACTGCTCCTTTCACTAAAATGGCTGATTTTCAACAAAATTGATTGACCCTTTCAACAAAAGTCAACAGTTTTTCTGCGACTTTTTGGAGTGCATCTCGCCAGATTGGTAAGACAGGTTGCTAGTTTTAGCACATGCAGCCCCAGAATCGTACATACTAGAGAGGTATGTCTTTCTCTGAACAGTGAAGTCTCATATCGAAATATGTGAATTTTCGCACACGTGATAGAAATGAATTATCAGCGTGATTTTAAAGTCTTTTTTAGACTATATTTGGCTAATCTTCCAACGCCCCTCTGTGCCATATCAACGCCCCCTAATTTTCTCTGGGTTTTTTACCGCCCCCCTGAAAGCCTGAAACGCCCACAAGGGGGCGTTATCGCCCACGTTGGGAACCTATGGTTTAGGGTGATTATTTTCTCTCTTATTCATTTTTACCTAGTCAAAAGGAGGGGGAGAGGGCAGTAGCAGAATGAGGAAGGAAAGTAGAACCTCTCAATTTTAAGGGTTTAGTTTTAAACATAACTAGAAAAATAATATATTAAATATTCCCCTAAATTGATATTATTAGCTTTGACAAATTTATACTTTTAGCTTTTGTCACTTTGTAGAGTTATTAGGTTATGTCGAAGCAGGAGACATGAAAAATGAGCAACGCCTCCGATCCACGGACCTCTCGGTTATGCATCTAGCGTGCTGACTACTGCAACACGAAGGCATGCGAAGAAGGCGGGAGAAATGCCTTACATACTCCCCCTTTTAAAGGGCGACTAAGGATCAGGGGCCCCAATCGCCAAATCGTGGCGGTGGAGAATCATCATCCACCACCCTTTTTAGTTGAGACATGAAAAATGAGCAACGCCTTCGCCGGGAATCGAACCACGGACCTCTCGGTTACCCGTCGGGCGTGTTGACCACTACACCACGAAAACGTGCGAAGAAGGTGCGAGAAACACCTTATAACGTTTGCCATTAAATTTAACATAATTGTTTTAAACTTATTTCAATATTACGGCTAAGAACACTGTAAAAATAATATCTGATTACTTTACACTTCATCCGCACAACAGCAAAATATACACAGCAGCAAAATTTCAGTGATTAAAATATTAATTATTAAAAAAGCTAAAACAAAACATTCCATACCTTAAGTGAAAATTCACAAAGATATTCAAGAACGAGTTTACTGAATGCTTATCTCTCCATGTGCATTACCGACGTAATTAGCAAATTCTGAAAATAAATCTAGGGAACAACTGCAAAATAAAACCTGCTGTGTTGGTAATTAATGATTTCGTCTCAGCTAAAACAGCTTTCACTGCTAACTTTCTAACTAGCTACTTATGAAGTCTATCTAAGTAAATTTATGGAAAGTTCCCGACAGTGTTCAGATAGCCACGTTATAGTGCTTATAACTGCAATCTTATATTCAAGGAATAGTGCGTTGGTTCATGATGTCCAGGGAAGGTGGAAGCAAGCCTGCAAAACCTGCCGACAGGTGTTTTTCTGGCAGTATTCAACCACATGAATTTTTAATCATAATTATGCGTTTATAAATATTATTCGGAAAATAATTAAGATAAGAAAAGTATTTAATCTATATATTACTTCTAATACAAATATATAATGTAAAATATCTTTATAGGGAAATTAAGTAATAAAACTTACGTACATTTAGGGAAGACGTCCGAGTCGCTGCGGCGCTACAGGCAAGGAAAATTTAGGGGCGGGAAAGTTCTATATGTTTTGGACCGTGAAAAGCGTAGCGTTGACCCTAAGTATATTTTCAATATTTCTTTTTAAAGCTTTGTTTCTTTTAAATTATATTCCTTCCTTTAGATTCATTGTGTTGAACAATTCATCAGCTCTGTGCAAAGCTATAACGGCATTAAATTCAAGCTCACTTTATTCATCAGAGTTGTCTATGCCCTCATATGCAAATTTTAATTCCTCGTCACAGTTATCCTTGTTGTTTTCTCTTTTTTTCACTCTGCATTTACTTCTTCTGTGGGCTTTTGTTGAGATTACTACTAGACTGCCTTGATCTTATAAAATCCTATAGCATTTACCGTTTGCACTTCTCTATCTGCACTTCTGTTTCCCTAATTCATATTTTCAAAGTCTTGAAAACCTGAAGTAAATTCAAGGGCTCGGTATTTTTGCTTCAATGTCGGCAGGTTATTCTTGTTGTACGATAGCAAATGGCCACAAATTAGCAATGAATTCAGTTCAGAAGTGAGATTCACCGTGCCAAAACTGTAAGTTCCTTCCAAAAAGTAAAAGTTCCAAATTCATTTTCTTTCCTCTCCCCTCCCATCCCTATGACAAGGGGTAGAAATATCCCTGCGACGATACGTGGAGAGATTGCAATAGAGATGATTCTAGATTGTGTAATTGAGAATTGACTACATTGTCAGTTTCAGATCTATCAGCGAAAGAGTGGTAAAGTTGCTAAAACCTGGCAATTCCCCATGGATTCGATACCAGGTGGAAGGGCTGACTGCTTGAGCATTTTCAGGCTTTTCTCCATGTGTAATTTGGATACGAGTCGGTTTTCCATAGAAAGTTCTCGTGCCCTTAAGCAGATAGTCCTTGAGGGCTTTTCCGTAATCAAATAAACCAAACCAATGTCAACTTCAGGTGGTGATTCCCCACTAACATATTTTTTCATAAAATTTGATTTAATAGCTTAGCAACTTTTACCTTGTTTAATACAACTAACAATCGTGTTGACAAAATCTGTCAAAGACATTTCAAAGTATCCTCTAAAACATTTATTTACAGTTTATTGTTTATGCGTATATAGCCAAGGTTTTCGGGGGGGGGGAATTGTTGGATACTGTTGTGAGTAACTGCTAATTTTACTAGCACTCCTAATTTACTGCTAATTTTACTAGCATTCAAGAGGATATCGATTTGCGGATTTTGCTGCAATTCCTGACGTATGATGAGTAATTACCTAAACATAATAAGGGACTAAGATGCGAATTATTTATGAAGCTATTTATTTATGAATAATTTATACGAATTTAAATTTAAGCTGTGTAATTAAATTCCTCTCAGAAATCTTTGAAAAACAGAACAAACACTCTATCATACCACCAGGTGCCAGATATTTTGAAAAATCGAAAAGTCGGGTGAAAAGCCGTCCAGGTTGCAGTCCTGTGCACATTATTGAAATTAACTTCAGTTATAAAATCAACGTTTCTAATCTTAATCTTAAAATTGAAAATGGTCTTGTATGAAATTTACTATCATCGAAATACTATTATTATCCTCAAAACTGATAGCGATTACGTCTTTAGGAACAAAACCGCTCGCACTTTTAGAGTATCAAGAATTACAATAGAACACTCGTAGTATTATACCCTCAAAGATTCTTCACCTTCTAAAATTAAAGCTATTGTTAAATTAAGTAATATGCTCCCCAGTCATTAAAAAGCCTCTAATTTCCCCTATATGTAACTGTGCTAGGTTTTATTTCTTTCTCGAATTTCACAAAAGTGTCATTTCATTTCGCTGTGCTGTTTCCAGTAATAACAACTTTTTGTTCATATTTTTAAGTAAACATTCATTCTTTGCTTCTTCACCAATGAATTGATTAACTCTTTTAATCTAATTTTAATATTCAACTTAACGTAGAAACAACCATCACATACTTTTGTGATTGAACAAATCTGAAGCAATTCGATCTCTATGATATCAATTGCGAAAAATTTGCTCTGCATGCTGTGAAATAAATCATTTTTTATGACGCAGAATGACATGAAGTAAAAACATGAAGTGTAAAATTTAAGGACTTTAATTTTTTTCCCTTTATCATAACTCGACACTGATATTAATTTGTAGACTAGTGGCTTGATTTCATCTATATTTCAGTTCCATTTGCTTTCTTCTGTAATATGATTTATTAAACTTTAATTAGGTTTATACCCTAATCGATGTTTTTAGATTTATTTTCATACACTGTCAAACTTATTATACTCAGAAATAGTGTATTTAATTTAACTTGCTGCCATTTAGAACTTGGTTGCTATTGCTCATTTAAATACATTTTGGATCTCTATCGTATTTAAATTACACTTACTTAAATTTAAAGAATTCTGTGAATAAATTCCAGAAACATTTTTAAAAAAACTGCAACCCAAACTTCGCGTTTTAATTATAGAAATTTTATGCATAACCAAGCATTTTTGTAGGAAAAGAAAACAATGAATAAATTTGGTAGGAGTGAACAGGTTTTGAGATTACTTAAAAAGGAAAATAGAAATAAATTTTATTAAACGCCGCGTAAATAAAAACATTTATTTTTTTCCCCTAAAAAAAAGACAAACCACTCATTTTTCCCCACGAAATAGCTAAAACATTTCATATGTGCTTAAGAATGATTTTAATGAATCTTAAGCTTTTAAAAATGCATCACAAATTTTAAGGTTTAATTAAACCTACAAAATTTGAAGTCCGAATTTAAGAAAAAGTTACAAAAAGTATCTTCTATTTTCTCTTTTCATCTTTTCATTTGTAACAGAAATTTTAAAAATAATTTCGATATATGAATTCTTTTAAATGAATTCTAAAATAATTATATTTCATATTTGTATTCCAAAGTGTGGGCACCTAATTTAATACGAAGTTTCATGCTCAAAAATACAATAATTCGAAGAAAAGGTTGAAGTTTTAATTTGCAATGCAGTTTTATGTCTGAAAAACAAAGCAAGATGTTTGGGAGTATTGTGTGGAATTAAATATATATGATAACAAATACAATTTATCCTCAATCGCTCCCATCGCAACTGTAACCAGAGAATATTACATAGCGAAAACTAATTAATTACTTTCTGAAACGTAACATCTCAGGTGATGAAACGTTTTTAATTATGTCCTCAGAAGTTCAAGAACCTCAGCTATCCACCTGGTGCCCAAAAAACGGAAGGAAAAATTATTATACGACTTCTTTTATGCAACTGAAGTAATTTTTTTATGTTATCATAACCGTAGATTTTTCGTGAACAACTTCAATTGAAAACATAATAAAGCTAATTAATTTCATAGGAGTGGGAACAAAATAAGTTTTGTGCACATCGGTTTTAAAGCTAGCTTTTAATTAACAAATAAAGATATACCTTGTTTCGGCATTTCGTAATTTTTTGCCGAATGTGAATTTCCGTATCTGGGATTTAAGTTCTGCTTATTTCTTGTAAAGAGTTACATTTGTATTATATTATTCTAGTTGATCTGAGCTGGTTATAATTTATACACATATACAAGATTCAAGGCATAAGGCATTTCCATGGCTTAAACTTCGGAAAAATTTTTAATATACTTTTAGTATTAGACCGAATATTTATTATGAAATTAAGATTACTCAGTTTTTATGTTCCTCATTTTTAGGAAGTTAAAATCTGCACTTGCACCGTATATCATCAGTTTCTAAAGCTGCGATTGTATAATCTAACGATTGTATAACCTTTATTCGCCGTTATTAGAATTCACATGGAGTGAAACCTACCTAATTTCGTCATACGGGACATAATAATCGGATTATATATGATATGTTTCTAATTATTCATAAGTTACGAATCCAGTAATAGCAAGTTTGATACAATCACATTAATGAATAATTATGCTTAAAATATACCTGAGATCAGAAATTTTAGCCTTTTAGTTTTAAGAGCAAAAAAAAGCGAAATGCTTAAGTTATTATGCATTATTTATAATAAGGAGTTTCCATTATGGTTTTGAAATAAATTTCTTTCTTAAAATTTTATATTTGTTTGGTACTGAAACATATTTTACAGTGCAAGTTTGTAAAAGTGTTGCAACTAACTCTGTTTACTTAGAGCTACTCTTCTTTAGCTAATTTCAGTTACTACGGGTAACTTAAAGTAATTAAATGCTTACAGTACTCAAATGCAATTTTTCCCCCAATGGCGGGTCCTGAGCAGCCGACTTCGGCTTGGCCACTACTAAGTGGTGGTCGCTTTTATTAGGAAGGTACCTAATAGATGGGCCACCTCTGCCTCCTATGAAGGGACGGACAATTAAAGCCGTGCCTTCTTCGGGATTCGGACCCAGGTCCTTTGGTATCGTAGCCGGCTGCCCTAACTACTGTAGCGTCTAAGCGGCTCTCAAATACACATTAACAATAACTAAAATATTTATTGGTAGCTTACTACTCATACAAGCTTAAAATAATTAAAAACGTAAGCTTTTGTTATTTACAAGTAAGAAATGCTTATGTGCAAACTTATTAATTAACAACAACAATGGCGCACCTATCTGCTATAACTTTTCAAGTTTCGTATCTGAAAACTTAATTTATCAGATTAACTCGCAATAAATTATCACTTATAATATACACACATAATTCAAATACTCCTTAACGAAATAGTTGGAAATTCTCTTACAAAAACTTGCTAACGCCTAAATTTGATTCCTTACAGCAAAGCTCGACAAGGTGCCTACGTGCCCGCATGCATCTGCTGTACCTTAACTATGTGCGTCTTCTTCTTTTATGCTAGTTTAACTTGCGCACTCTTAGAATGAATGCTGAAATACAGAAAAATGAGAACTGATCAGGCCGAGGAACTTAATATGCAGTTTAAACTGTTCTGTTCAGATTGCATAAGACAGAGTACTAAACTCAAACTGGCTATTTAAACTCAAATTAAATCCTTATAATTCGACAGTATCATCTTATATTAGAACGTATTTATATAACTGTGAAAATGCCGCAAGGAGATTAATTAGCTGCCATAAATGAATAACATTCAAGTTCTTTTCTGTTTGAAAAATCAAAATTTTAATTTGTCCATGTTTTATAAAATAACATTCAAGTTCTTTTCTGTTTGAAAAATCAAAATTTTAATTTGTCCATGTTTTATAAGTGAGAAATTGACGAGAAGGTATTTTAATTTGCATTAAAATTGGCTTCAGATCCTGCCTTTAATGCTAGAAGCTAATGAAAATCAGCTTTCGTAATTCACTCATCATGAGAAACGGTCCCTTAAAAGATATTTCAACACCCACTCGAAAGAGCATCGGACAGCCATTCATGAGAGACGTGTTTGCTTCAAAGTAATAAATTTAAACTTTACGAATCATTGGAGTTTTATAGCAGCGGTTTTCATAAAACGCTCGACAGCGTAAGAATCGATTTGTTAAGATTAAGACAGTTCCCCTTCCCTCCAACCTCCTTGTCATCTCAATTCGGTTGTCTGGAGCTCAATATGTTATTAAAGCACGAATGAAGAATAAGTCGCAAAGTTTCCTAAGAAGCGGCAAAATTAAGGAATAATATTGATTTAAAGTATGTTTTATTGGTGTTCGGGATGTAACTGCATAATTGAAGGCTCTAATGAACAAAAACTTGTCAACTCTTGTCAGGCAACTGATTTCGACGCGAGTTTGAGTTTTTCTTTTCGTCGAGGAAAAGTCCGAAATGAGATTGCACTTCAAAGAGGCCCATTTTTCTCATCTCGTTTAATATCTTGCCGTGGCAGGCAGCTGAGTGCAACCAAGTTTTTCATCCGCGGAATGTCCAACGAAGTACTTCTCCCATTAAGCATCTATTTGCAGGAGCAGTCTTCGTCAAATAATTACGCTACTAGTAGCTTATTCTTAATTTCTAAAAAGACTCGCCTCGTCAGGGTTCTAAAAAATAAAGAAGAAAGCTTTCTGCGCGCTGGCGTCTTTGTCCTCATTCAATCCCGCTTTTCTCCTTGTTTAAGAATTAGTAATTTTATTTTTCTTCATTTATTTATCCTTGCTTTTTTTTCTACTACTTCCCACCTTCCTTTTCGGCAGA
Source organism: Stegodyphus mimosarum (assembly GCA_000611955.2). NCBI lineage: Eukaryota > Metazoa > Arthropoda > Arachnida > Araneae > Eresidae > Stegodyphus > Stegodyphus mimosarum. The sequence continues at coordinate 799,076 of KK113229.1, forward strand.
ATTAGTAATTTAAATTACGAAGTAAAACTTAGTAAAAGAGGGCGAGGTGCCGTTGTTAACAGGATTTGGACAGCTTATCAAGGCTTGTTTACAAATATTGCCCCTGCCTGCAGACGTGAGTCCGGGGAGAGAAGGCATAACCTGATTGTGCCTTCATTAGCAAAGCTGTCCTCCGCTCCCGGATTACCTGACTTAAATGAGTCGAAGAAAAAGCTGCAAATAATCCAATTTTTAACTTTTCGAAAATGACTGCTATAGAGAGACCATTAAAAGGCCCGCATTCCGGTAGAGGAAGGAGCCATTGGGGAAACTAGGCCGTCTTACATCACCTTGGCTTTGGTCAGCCTGAGGAGAGGCTTACGAAAGGTGGCTTACGTAAAAGGGAAGTTCCGGAAAGACTCGCCCGTCTGTTTTAATCGAACTGTCTAGAGAACAGAAGTCTGCATAGACGTTCTTACTATGGTATTGCGTTACTGTTGAGTTTCTGAGAACAAATGCCTTTAAAACAAATGTCTTTTGAAATTACTCAAAAAATTAAATTCTGAATTGTAAGACTCAAAATTTATTGATCGCAGTATAAATCTTTTGGATTGCAATATTGATTGATCTTTTTGATACAAAAGTGTTTGATTCCTTTGGATTTTGCATCACTTGCGGAACATAAAAATTCGCATTTAAAGCTCGAAAATTCCCATTTCCTTCTTAAAAATTTATAGAAGTGGAATTTCTGCGGATAAATATAATGAAATCATGTTTTTATGAACTAATAATTTAGGCACGTTAATTGAATTTACCAAAAATTTATGTTTTCACGAACACCAAGTTGGTCCCTAATAGTTTATGGATTTTTAATGTCAAATTCTTCGTTAAAAACGAAAGCATTATGTTCTTGATACGATTATACATATTCAAAATAATTCAATATAGTTTGCACGTATGTTATAATTGAAAGAAATTGAAAATAATTTTTGCACAGGATTTACCACCTTCATCTAATATGGAGGTAATAAAATGGAAACGAAATATTTTAGAGCCATTTTAAAGGAAAGAGTATTGAAGTGGGAGACGGATCAGCATCTCGAATACCTTAAATTCGGTTTGTTTCGACACATGAGAAAAGAAAGCTTTGCAATAAAATCATATGTAATGGTTTTAAATTACACGTTAAGTTTCAAATCCAATTGTAGGTTAAAAATTCGTTAAAAAATAGAGGCTGTTAACACTTTCTTCGCATAAGATGTATGTTTTCACGTTAATTGAATAGAACAGTCATCGCCCTACAATCAGTTTTTACAGCTGTCCAATTAGCTATTTGGTTTTAATCTAAAAAAATTAAATTGATGGAAGAAAAACCTAAACGCACGTAAGCGTCGTCACAAAGTTGGAGAGTTTAGACATACGGAGCATCTATGAAAGGTGTTTCATTTATCGTTCATTATATGAAATAAATTCCTCATCGGTGCAATTTAAAAAATAGTTCTAATTCTTCTTCATAATATTTTTAATACTATTGTGAGAGCTCTCGTTGGCAACAACTTTACTTCTGTTTTAGTGTTTTTTCTGGATAAAAATTTTATTTGTACCTACTCATTTTGCTCAATAGATCCAAAATCTGGTGCTTTGCTCACTAGATAACTGAATGTCTAAGTGGTGTAACATTTTCAGTGATTTGTAGGTCGTAAATCGATTTTTCTTTTTCTTTTACGTAGATTTTTCTTTTTCTTTTACGTATTTTTTTCTTTACGTTTACTTTTCTTTCTAATCTTTTTCAGATTATGAATTGGTATCTGAACAGAAAAAAAATAGACTATAAGCTTTTTAATGTACTATACTTCTAAAATACTAATTCTCTTTTCCTCTTTTACTTTTGTTTTAATTTTATTTTCAGTCATAAATATAAATCTATAAAAAATCGCTTTAAAAATGTCGATCAGTTTTTAAAATAGATGAAAAAGGAACTAATCACTGCTAAGCCTGCATTCTCTTTCAATATGTTTTTAACTGGCACTGTGTTCTTCCTTCTTTTATTTTTGTCCTGGAGAGGATTTTTCACGAATAAAAGAAATCTTAGTGAATTCCAGTAAACTTGGTATGCTAAAAGTCATTTTTCTTATTGGTTAATTTTAATTTAAAAATTCAGTTGGTGAAAAATTCTAAAACACAAACATTTATAAATCAATCTGTAAGGTTGAATTTAATTAATTATCTAATTACACCGTATAATCTCCTTTGCTCTGACGGGTTTTCATCTTCCTACTCAACAGGTGTCTCACTAAATTTCAGTAACACATACAAGAATTAAAACCTAACCGAAAGGTTTATTAAATCTACGTCTTGCACTCCTAAAAGTTAACAGTTACTAGCCACTGCTAATTAACAAATGTATACCATAATCTCTCGTGTATAAGCCGCACTTTGTTTTCATAAAAAAGCAGATGAAAATCAGGGGAGTGGCTTATATACGCGAATGATTAGAATTAGGTGCATACAAACATGTAGCAACCCAGCAGCGCCTATTTAGCGATTGAGTATAAAATCCGTTGTTGTGCATCTCCGAAACGAAAAACATACCGTAGATGGTAGGTAAGTCATCCGCTTCTAATACTCGATAATATATATATTTTTTTAAATTAAAGGTAAACATTAAGAGTGGTCTTATACACGAAGAAATGCGGTAACATGCTCCCACCAGATACGTAAGTCGGCTAAGTGGGCGTCTAGGCTAAATAGTTGTACTGACTGCTTGTCATAACATTCTATTAAACTACAAATTAGCCTGCTATTTTAATTCAACTTAATTTTCATTCCGATACGGCAGGACGAAGAAATAAAAGGTAGAGAAAAGAAATAACCAAAAAATAAATAAATAAATAATAATAATGATGATGACGATGATGCTTTTCTAAAACAAATTTTATTTCTCTGGCTTCATTTTTTAGAAAAATCAGAATAATTCAGTCTGAAGTTTAAAATTTTTGAAATTAGCACAAAGCTAGTATTTAACTTCCTTTACTGGTGGCCCTTTCCTTTTCCTGTTGATACTAAGTAATACGGAGAATACGGCTGTATCAGGAGCTTGCAACTCTAACGTAAAAAACTGGTTAAAGTCCTAATTTTCATAGCCGGCAAACATAAAGACAATTAGCATAATTTTCAGCCAGAACTCTCTATAGCTAGCTACTTTTTTTTTAAACAAAAAATTCGTATTAACTGCCACTGTAATATTAATAAAGTCAACTCAAAATGAAAATGAATATAATTAGTTCTGTGATTAATTCAGAAGGTAGTAAACCTTTTTCTATGTAGCTTTTTTTTTAATTTTGAAGCCAGGTTTAATCCATCATTAATTAATGAGATTTCATAATTGCTAGTCCTGATGAAGTAAGAGAAATAAAAGTTCCATCGGACAATCATTGCAAGAACTTAAAAATATCCTCCGATTAAGATTTCAATTTCAAATCTCCTTCCCTATTTGCATTATCTTTGAAGTGTTTTGTAAAATACTATATAAAATTCTAACTGTTGCAGGAAAAGAATGTCTGTTTCAATTTTATTAAATCTGACGGTGATGCTTAATATCAACCTCGATTCTGTAGTATTTATTGCCATGAAATGAATGAATTTCGGAATATAAAAAAGAAATTTTCAGCAGATTTAAAGCTGTACTGATAAAATAACATTTTCATGAAAAATCTGTTAAGAAGTGGTAATAAAATAACATGTTAAAAGATTCACCATCTTACTTTGAAGAACAAAGTACAGAAAGTGTTTACACATTTTCGAAACGATTTTGATAGAGAATTTTAAAACAGCAAATGTTTCGGAATAAAAGTTTCTGACAGTAGCTTATTATTTGAAATGAGAAATATTGTGTGCTAATATTACGCTTATAAAGAAGTTGTGGATTGAAAGGTAAAGGTAAAAGTATGGGGGCCACCAGCGATGTACTACAGGTCAACTGGTAATGCCATTCCATACTAACTGTTTAAAAAAAAAAAAGGGAGGGACTGCAAGTTTTATAAGAATTTAAACAGACTGGAGCTTTCCAAAAGGTCTAGAGTTTGCCTATTATGGTACATCGTGCAATCCCACAGTACGCCCCGCATCCAGTATTTATTAAAAATATTGATTAAGAAGATTATAAAATAGTCGGAATACAATTTGAGGTTCACAAAATAAATTGAACATATGATTTGGGGCAACAAAAATAGGAGATAAACATAATTAGTAAACAGGTAAACATAATGAGCTAATTATAATTAGTACTGGCAACACAATATCAAAATGAATTGTAATAATAATACTAAAGAGGTGGGTGTGTTGTGGATTGAAAGGTATGTATTTGCGCTTTTTGAAGAGAAATATTCCTATTCAATAATTCAAAAACATTGTGAAATGTACGGTATTAAAATTTCTAGGCGCAAAATGAGCAAGATTATTAATGGGAAAGGGAAAACCTGTCAATCATTATTTTTACATGGAAAGAAGCCTCCAAACGAATACCCGAAAAAGATACGTACTGTTTCTAAGGTTTTTAAAAGAAAATCCGCCGACACAGAATTAAATTGCAAAGTATTTAAACAAATCTGAAGCAGTACTAGATAAAATAATAAACCAAGACTTACAGCTCAAAAAAGTTAAAACACATAATGCTCACCAGCTTTTGCAAAGGCATGTGGCTCGATGCAGAACAATTTGTAAAACCCCGTATGAAAACTATTTAGAAGGAGATAAGTGGAAGTACATCGTGATCTCTGATGAAATATGGGTATACGATTGCAGAAAAAAAAGGTCTATTTATTATCGAAAACGAAGAGAAAAAATGTACAAACCTCGCTCGGTCAATGTAAAATAGGTTTCAGTAAGGGGTTTATGATTGTTGCAAATTCTCTTACAATGGGAAATTTAAAATAAGAAGAGTTGAAAAAAGTGTTAAAATTAACTCAACGTGCTATAAAGTTTCGAGTCCGCCATTTACAGAAAAAATCCTATTTTTTTACTCCACAAATTTTTTGAAAGGGTGAAACTTCATCAAGACAAAGCAAAAAGACATACTTTGAAAGGTACTACCGCATTTCTCGAAAAAATGAAGACCTATACAGGTATTGCACATATATCTTTTCAGGGTATTCTAACTAAATCACCCAAAGTTTCAGCAATTGCAACTATTTCAGCAACTATTGTGTGCCTTTGGTCTTTTGAAAAGAACTCCTTCTAAGCGCAAACCCGCCATGATTGGTGGACTCTGCAAAGTAGTGCATTATACGCTTTGCATTTTAAACATTAAACAAAAAGCTCCGAAATTGTTCTAAAAAAGTGTAAACCCCCTCTGTACGTTTAACATAGAAAGTTAATGAAACATCTTTTGCATCGACGACTGCGAACAGTATAGCTTTGGACTTGCTGTGGACTAATATGTATTTGCTACGGTGAAGACTTTTATTGCTAACTCGAAGCAGTAACATTTTTTCAAGATGTTATAAAAACATTTCGTCTGTGAATAATAAGAAAGATATTTAAAGCCCCAAAATCCATGGCTTCGATAACTTACTGGTTACTGCACTTGTATGCTGATCCAAATGGGATGCGGCGTGGGTATGAAACAGATGCTTATCGACTGCATGATGTCTTTATAAAAACTTATCGAAAATAAAATGTCTCTTAAAGAAATCATAGATTGATCCTAACTTGTTTAATCGCCTTTCCAAATGAGATAATTTGATGGATTAATCATTGTAATGTGATAAAGAAACGTGAATTAATGTCCGGTTTCATGTAATTTAAAAATAATTTAAAGCGGTTTAAAAAATACTTAGTTTTTTTTATGTGGATCATCTGCAAGCTTGCGCTTTCATTTAAAAGGTTCAGGAATTTTTTATATCTGTTGAGAAAGTAGTAGTAAACACTCAAATGGACTGATTGTTTTCTGAAAATTTGGTATCTGTTTATAAAGTGTGCCTTGGTAACCGGCGATAAAGGATGCATATTTTTTACTGTTTACAGGACTTAGGCGGAGCTTTTGAGTGAACTAAGTTGCTGCTCTGAACCACAGATGGCTGCAATTTCAATTTAATTTTAGATGTTCTCATTTTTTGAAACATCGTTTTAGTTTTTTGGCCATCTGCAACTTTAAAAATATATCGCCTCCCCAAGAAAACTACTTTAATAATAGAGCATTTTCTTCTTAACTCTTTCAACAATTTTTGGTGAAACAAACTGAAATACTGCGTGTAATATCTTCCTCTTGAAATAAAATCAAAGAATTTAAAGAAAAAACAGTTATAAACTTTGAAATTTTCAAGAGTTTTTCAGTGTTTGGGTTAAAGGGGAATAAATTTCTTCATTAAAATTCATTTGAGGAAAAACATCAATAATTATAATAATTAAGCATCTTAAAATAAAGTTCTGAGAAGAATAATTTTTTGTGATCTAGTATACCGTTTATAAATTGACTTTTAGCTCGGGAAATGATTTGCTAAAATAGTCTTTTTATAAAATAAGAAACCATTACAATTTTTCAGTTCCTTCTTTAGGGAATAAATGGATACTTTAAGATCAATGACAAGTTCATGAAGAAATAAATTATTGTTTTATCACAAATTCACATTTCTTCAAACACAGAAGGAAAAACAAATAATGTTGACAATTCTCTAGGATCTGTTTCTGGAAGATACAAAAAAAAAAAAAAAAAAA
>KK113229.1:805778-943792 GCA_000611955.2 Stegodyphus mimosarum
AAAAAAAAAAAAAAAAAAAAAAAAAACTCTCTTTGCCATGGATTTGTGTCCCGTGTAGCAACGTAGCAGTTCGGAATGCTTCGCCGTGATATTTGCTATAAGAAAGAGAAAAAATACAGAATAAATAGTAAATAACATGTTCAGTAAACGCAAACGTGTCACGAAAGTTCCGACAGTCCCTTACTATCGAATAAAGTTTCCTATCAATTCAGTTTCATTTTAAATTTCTTACTTAGAAACTTACGCGGTTTCAAAGATCTTTTATTGTTCTGTTTCTCTGCTTTATGATGTTCAATGCTATTAAATTTTCCTTCTCTGAATTTGTTTTAGCATTATTAATACACATATAATATTGTTAAAGTAACGCCAAAGAAGTAAAAATTGAACTATTTTTGTAAATGCCACATTCAATGATTTATTAACATTTATTACCACTTCAAAGCAAGTTTTACTCTTTACAACAAGCTGCTATATCTATATCAGTAAGAAATTGCGATGTGTCTAAATGGAAAATATTTGCTATTCCTCAAACTTCCGTTAATATCCTCCATTTATGTTTTAGTAGCTATTGTTTTATGGGGCTACTATAATTATTTATCCGAATGGTCGAATCCATAACCTAGATCCGATGGGAGACATATGTTGCAAGCGAAGACAATTCGCATAATGATCCAAATTACGAACTACTTCATCATCTTCAACTGCTATGCTGGAATTCGAAGAAACAGATTTCAAGTTTTTAATTTTTTTATTGTATTGTTCCCCTTTAAAATATTTATTACACTTTCATGTATTTTAATTTTAGTTCTCCGTTTGTAGTGTTGTTTTTAAGTTTGTTACTTAAATTTAATAATTTTGCTTTGCATATACATTATTTTGATATTGCTTTATTAATGACATACAATGACGTTCAACGCATTTTTTCTACATTTGTTACCTAACAAAGGAAACCCTGTATTTTTATAGAAACAATAACCAGTTAACAGTGAATAAAGACTAATTAAGAAAAATCTGATTGCAGTAAAAAATCTGCTGAAAAGTAAAAAATTATCCATTTGAAGGCGAAAATAAATTTGTGGCTATAAATCCCTTTAATAAATTTCAAAATACATGAGTTTTATTACGGCACTTGAAAGATAAGTAACATTTCATGAACAGTACACAACAGAATTTTCTTCTTAACTTCTTTACATATATACATTTTTAAATTCAAACGTAAGCATATTGTTACGAAAAATTCAAAAATTTGTCATTGGAGAAAGAGTTACAATAAGTTAGAAATAAAGAAAGTTATGACTTTTATTTCGCTGATATTTTTTATGCAAAGACGTAAATGAAATTCTGCAGATAAATAGCGTCTGTATATAAAAATTTGAGTACGGCTGGGAAAACCTAACTTTTAGTTTAAAAGAAGCTCTCCTCTATAATCTTCAGATACTTAAAAATGATAGACATTTATGCCTTCAAATGTTCGCAGGAAATTCGCATTTATGCAATATGCAGGACTTTCTCATTAATTGAAGCAATCATAAAATAGATATTGTTAAGGCAATAAAATGTATGTTGAAAAATCTAAGCATATCTTCCTGATGTGCAGATACAGATTATTGAAATTATGAAACACAGAGCCCTAGTTAATGTAGGTCTATTCAATTCTTCCTTTCCGCGTTATATTTTGTAGCGGTTTATTTTAGTTTCCTAATAGTTATTTTTAATTTTAAACAGCTTTCCTGTATTTTCTTGTTTCCCACCTACAATTTTCTGCCAGAATGAGTTTTCAGAATCGCGTTTTATGTAAATGAGTTAGAACCTGTATTTAATGAGAAATCCCAGTCACTTTTGTAGAAGAGCTTAGTAGAGCGTGTTCTGCCTTCTGGCCAGGTCATTGTTTTAAGCCAAATCTTACTATGTTCGGCCGTATTGTTACGTGCCTATTAGTATTCGCCGGTGAGGGTTAATTAAGGGCCACCTCTTTTAGCTATTTCTGTACAGCTTTGGTTAGTTTTAGTTAGTTAATACTTAATTTCTTATTTTTTATATTAAGGTAAAGTAAAGGTAAAAGAGGCTTTCCTGTAAGCCCGAGAGGGGCCAAACATAAATATTCTGGTGTAAAATAAAAGGGTAATTTTACCCTTCTTTGGATTTGTTGTTGAAGTTTTAAAGAGCCAGCGAGCAGTTACACGTTTCTCAAGTATTCTGGTTACAAGGACAATCAATTTAATTAGAATCATATAATTTCTTAGCCATACTCACTCTTAATTTTTTCGTTTTCTTTCATCCTTGAAGAGACAAACTACTGCTCACAGTTATCAGTAAAAATTTTTAATGATTAAAATTAAAATTCGTGCTAATAAAGGGGGGAGAAGAAATTTGTTTGAAACATTTCTGTAAACGAATTAGTCGCTGAATGAATCAGTTGAAGTTCATTTGCGGACTCTCTTCTGACGTAAGAATGAGAGTAAATAAAGCAGCTGTATAAAATGGAACCGCCAGATGAAAGATTTAATGGTATATTTACCCTATGCTTTCGTCTGTTAATAGTTCATCAAATGATTTAAAGCTTTTCTACTAAAATGTCTTTTCAGAATGTATAACATGCCTGACGTGCACCACTTGCAGATTTTCCTGTGCTTTTGGTTTAGTCTTCCATGAGTTTTTATCGTAATATATATATATATATATATATATATTAAATCACTGTAAACATTTGACTATTTCTATAAGGGATGAATCAGCATGTTTAATATATTTTTAAAAAGCATTTCCTTTTCATTAAAATAAAAACTTATTAAACTGATACGAATACGTTTTATTTTTTAATTACATCTGCTTAGAAAGTCTTCCACGAAGGCAAGCTCCTTTTAGACAGATAGCCCCTTATGTGGTTTACCATATTCAAATAATATTCTTTAACTGCTTTTGCTATGTGCATTAGACCAACAAATTGAATGTAATGATACCAATCAGAAAGATTTAAGAAAAACGCTAAAAAAATTCCGTCCCTATCTTATAATTTTCAAATGTTTAAAATACAGTTCTAATTCCGTTACTTCTGGGAGTCTTATTGCACTGAATAATGATCAATGAATATTGAAGCAAAATATATAAGAAAATTCTTTAATTGATTTTTAGCTAGAGTTCACGGGAAGCTGTAACCTCAGAGAAAGTAATTTTGAGTAAATCGAAACAGAAAATTGCGCTTCTTTATAAACGATGTTCTTTGCTAAATATAAGCTTGATAAAATAGTACAGAAAAATAACTTTGGGAAGTTAAATAATGAGTAAACAAAACTTAAACTAAAACTGGTACAAGATAAGCGAGAATACGCGCGAGATGAAGTGCTTGTTCGAAAGGAAAGGTGAGTTGGGAACGTGTTTTATCACACCTCTAACAGCAACGCAGTGGATGTTACGTCGTTCATGAAACTGAACTGCGTTGCAAGAAGTTCAATTTATGCGAACCACAATTTTGACTTCTAAAAATTGTTATTTTTATCCAAACTGTTTATTGCTGCATCCCAACAATGAAACACTATTGAAAAACCTTTTAATTTCATTCTGCTAAACATATTTGCGATCCGAATTTTAAAAATTTTCTGGATTATGCTGAGATTTCCGAAGAATTTCTTTATTTGTTTATTATTTTTTTAATATTCTCCTGTTTCGTAAGTCCCCAGTTTCTTAATGTTTCCTCTTCATTCTCTCCTCTTCCTGAAAACCCTTAAAATTTTCGTTTGGTTTTCAACTGTAGATGCCGATGCATGTCAGTGTTGATATTTCCTCATTCTGGATAGAAACGTGAAAATCGCATTACGTGAAGATTTACAATAAAACTAAGTAGTATGACTACAATTACAATGTGGTGAAATATATATATATAATCAAAGGTATATAAATAGCTATATAAAATTTTAAAGAAAAAAATTAAATTTATAAAAACGAAAAAAAAAATTAAACAAAAATTAAAACTTTATTTTTAAGTAAAATAGAGAAAAAAATTAAAAACAAAAATTGTATTTGTGAAACCAGAAAAGTGAAAAAAAATTAAACTAAAAAAATTTTGTAACGTAAAAAATGAGAAAGATTAAAAACTTTCTTAAAGTAAAAAACTGAAAAGGAAACATTTTGAAAAAAAATTGTGAAATAAAAAAAGTTAAAAGAAATATAACAAATAAATTTACTTTTGTAGAAATAAAGAAGTGAAAACATTAATTTGCGTAAATTAAAAGTTTTTTTAAAACAAATTTAATTTAATAAGAATGATATTAAAAAAAACAATAAAAATTATACTTCTAAAACAAAAAAGAGAAAAGAACGAATGTAATGTTAAATTCACGTTTGCACAAGCTTGGAAATTGAATACAGATGACGTTTATTCACTGATAAGCGCTTTCTCCAAGTAGTGACGTCATGGTTTTTTTTTCTGCTCGACTCTATAATCCCTTGCTCGCGTAATGGTTTGAGAGTTTTCTTGGCATGTGAGAGGTTGTAGGTTTGATCCCAGCTTTTTAAAATTCATTGTAAAAAGGTACTGTTATTAAATTAAGTAAATTAAATGGAATTAATTAGATATAAATGACTATTAAATAATGAGATGCTCAGTTAAAAATAATTAAAGATTAAATAATTAAAAATTATTGGGAATTAAATAAATAATTGCAGCTTGAATGAGTAAAATTAATTAAGGAAAATGAATCAAAACTGATGTCATTTTTGCGCTTGGTTCAAGATGTTGATGCCACAAAAATAAAATTTTGAAAAAGTATTGCGTTGCTGCAAAATAAAAACGAACCTTTGATAAAACGTTACATTATTTAAACATGCCAGTGTCACTTCCGGTTGCATGGGATCCAAAATGGCTAAGGCGGCGTTCCTTTTCTGTGACATCACTTCCAGCGCACAAAGACGTCCGGTCACTACTACTACTAAAAATTGAAAAAAAAAAATTCTGGATAAATGAAAGCTTGAAATGTAAAAAATATTAAAACAAAGAAACTAAATCCAGTAATGAAAAAAGATTCTGGATTAGCTAAATATGTTAAAAAAAGTTTCATATTAGGAAGCATTATTTTTAAAACAATAGGAAACAATCGTATTTTAAAGAACATATAGGAAACAAATAAAAGATAAATTAAGTCGAAAAATTTAATCAAAGTAATTAAACCAAAAATTTAATTGCATAAGATATTTTCTCCTTCCATTCCGTATACTTTCGTGGTATAACTGGAAACGCAATCAAAGCCTATTTGAGAGGTCCAGGGTTTGAGTCCCAGCGAGGGAACTGCACATTTCTTACGTCTCCTGCTTCAAAATAACCTAATAGCGCCCGAACTAAAAGGTGGTGAACGATAATTCATCATCACCAGGATTTAGCAATTCAGCCCTCTCATCCCCAATCGCCCTTTGAGAAGAGTAGTATATAAGATATTTTCACATGCCTTCGTGGAGTATGGAGAAACACATTCGACACTTATTCGAGAGGTCCAGAGTTCGAGTCCCTGCGAAGGCATGGCACATTTTTCATGCTTCAAAATAACCTAATGAATCCACAAGTATAATACAGTTTTCCTCCTTTTTCAGAAAAGATAGTACAAATGAGCCTCTGGAAGCATCTTGCGGAGAAGTACGTTTAAAAAAGTAAACGAAGTCAAAATATCAATTAAAAGATTTACATGAACCCAAATTAAAAATTTGGAAAATATATCTTAAAAAGAGGATACCAAATTATTTCTTAATAAGAAAGTTGTTAGAAAAAAGAATAAAAAAATGCATCCACTAAAACACACTCGTATTGTGAAAAAATGAAAATGCTATTTCCTATAACACCAAAGTAATCTTTCCTACTCTTACATAGCTTCATTATGGTCCGCTCCATAAAGCTTTTCCTCTGCAGTGTTGCCACCGGATAAAAGAAATTGTGGTGCTATGTACTGCTGTTTACTTCCTTCGTGCACGTCCGCAAAAAAAGCGAAATTAAGTGAACGAATAGTTGCTATAACATGCACCTATGCAAGAGAATTAATTTTCCGTAATGCTTTTCCCATTCATCTGCATAATTCTGTTATTTATTTATATATATATATAGAAGCACACACACACATATATATATACATATGCGTGCACTACTCTTTTCGTCCTCGCCAAAGATGCGTGTTTTCATAATAATCTTTTAATGAAAACTTCATAATTTCTGCAGTAGGTTATACTACGTACGTATAAATTATTTCGTTGTATCTTATGTCCTTATATGGGTATTCCCATAGTGCTACAGACATGATTAAATATATGTTTGATATAACATTAAAGTTTCATTTTAAAATGTATTGTATGTAATCTCGGCTGACATTAACAGAAAGGACTACACAATGAAATGATAGTTATGAGTGCGTTCATCCGAGAAGATCAAAATGGGAAACCAAATTTATTTCAGTCATAAAAGCACAAAACAATTACATAATGGTTACAGTCGCCTTCTCACCATTAAACCTCCTTAAGAAATTATAAATTTGCGTTATGCCATTTGGTAACTGACAGCCCTTGGCATCTTCAAGTCACGCTTGCTAAAGACACGAAAGGTTAATGCAGAAATATTAGTTGCATGTGGAAGGCACGACAAAGAGCAATTAAGCAGAAGAAAAGACAAACTACCTTATATATTTCAAATTATGAGCATAAACAGAATCCTCTTATTTTGTTACGGCATGTTGTAATTCACTCACTTCTTTGCATCCTTGTATTTGAAACCATAAAATAATTTATCATCATACATAACATTTGCACTTTGAGGAGCTATCCCTAAAGAATCATTAAACGAGTTTATGTAAAAATAACAACTTTTAAATGCCAAACTCTCTTCAATCAATAGAAAAATAAATAAAAAAAATATGTACTAACATTAACTAAAAGTTTCTGAATAACGAATAACCAGTTTAAATTATTTTAGAAAGCAAGAATAAATATTTAATTTTAAAATAAAAATAAGCAGATAATTGTACATTTTCCAGTCGAAATAAGTATGTATATGTAATTAAATTACAAGTATGATTCTGTTATTATATTTTAATTTTTACTTTTCTTCATTTTTATGGCAGCCAAATCATTTTCATTTCTTAAGCAAAGATGTAATTGAAATCTTCTGTATTGGTACAACTTGAATATTATGAAAGTCTAAAAAGTCAGTTAAATTTGAAAAGAAATGGAAATCTCTACAAGGTTTCATCAATTTTTAATTTACCTGCACGGCATTATATTGCACAATTTTAACTGAAATTAAACAAAATTCGGGCGCTGAAGCTATAAATCCATTTTATACTTCAGATTTACTGTTGTAATTTAATAATTAATGTTTTTGTTATGCTTACATGTGAGCGCTGCATTCTTTAATGTCTTGCCGATAAATTATATAACATCATTTTTATCAACAATAATTTTAGCTTCTTGAAATATTTTTCCCAAAGTTTTCACTTCAGTAATTACACCATGAATGTCACCTATTATTAATTTTATAACACAGTTTCTCCTTTTGCAAATATTAATTACAATACAACTTCGATATATAATTCTATGATATTGTATTGCCTAATGTACGATATAAATGCGTTTTTAAAAAGTTGCAGTGGAGTTCTTTAGAGTTTGGATACATTTTCTAGAATCCATCACTGCGAAGTTTCCTAGATGAAATAAATGCCAGGCAGTATAAAGCACAGATGTGTTTTGTTGATACTGACCTGTGGACCGACTTAAGCGAGAAACCGCCAATTGTAGACAGCCTAATGTTCGACGGAGGGTAGAGTACCTGAATACCTCTAGGCGGGGGGTGAGCATGTAATAAGTACAGGGGGGTCGCGTCAAAGGGGAGGGGTCGTCCTTGGCGCCATGGCCTTTGTGGACGGTCAGGTAATAGCTCCCATCATTAGGCCTTATCTCCCAACCCTTTGGCTACGAATTGCGTGTAAGGGATGAGTGCCCGTAGGGCAAAGGATCCTGCCACGCATCTGGCCTCTTATCTGGCCACAGGAGGAGGAAAAGAGCCGGGAGCCAACCTTAAGACACGGCTATTTCCAAAAGGCTCGACTTTAACTTCGCTAGCTAACGCTCAAGATGGTATTTGGAGGGTGCGTTCCACAAGCGAACGCCTATAATAAGCGTTCGCTCTCCTACAGAGAGAACTCCGCTAATACCCTTCATAATACGATTTCTTCTTTATTATTTTTCCGATCGCATTCGATATTTAGGGAGGAAGAATTCAGTCGTTTTCTCTTACTTTTCTTGTAATATGCTCGTTTACGCAAATGGAAAACAAAAGCCACTTGATTTCAACCAACGTGTCATCTATCGCTGTGTTCGTCTTTAAAAGGGTTATTGGAATTATCTTTGAAAATTCTCGTGAAAGATTTCAGTAAACTACATTGCGTTAAACTTTTAATACTTTTGCTTGTAAAAAAAGCCTCCTCAAGACGAGAAACTTCAGATTTATTCTTTCAAATATCTTATTATTCTATATGTTGCGTTATTGCCACTGTGTTAATTCCTTTTTAAGCACACATATATTCTTTCTCCGAATCTAAACTTATTATTTCAAGTGTAAACATGTTTTAGCATGTTAAAAAAGTTGAAAAATAAAAGATGAAACAGTATTTTTTTTTTTTGATAAGATCGAAAAAAATAAAAAGCATGCGAAATTCCAAAAAAAGTCCTTTTATCTTTACCTCCAAAAATTTCCTCTAATATGTAATGCTTTTTGGTATGTTGAAAACACGTATTTAGATTTACAAACTGCTTGACTATCCTTCGTAATACCCTCTTTTTTGTTGTAAATTTATATAAGCTATAAATCTATGAATTTATATATATAAATATGTCTTTTAATTCTTTCTTCCCTTTTCTTTTATTTCTTTCCACACCATTTTTTGGTAGCTATTATTCTCAGCGGCTCATTACGCCTGAATAATATACATGTGAATATGGTGAATATGGAATATATTGTCTCCTTAGAAAGTATGCATTTAGGAAGATTCCATTGTTTTGTTCATTTTTTATTCAGCTGGTGATTTTTATTAGGTGATAATTGGTAATTTTTATTAGACATATATATTATTACTCTTAATGCAACTTTAGTTCATCGAATTTCTACAGCTAATAATATTTTTATAACTGAAACACTAAAGAACTAAAAAATTTAAAGCAGTTTTCGGAAGTGAAAATGGTTCAAGATCTACCAATCTAATTACGAAGTTTGTCAGATTTTGTCTATTATAAACAGATCCCATGAAGTTTTTAAGTTTTGTACATTAATTTAATAAGAAGAGAAACTACGAAAGAGAAACTATGACATGGTAATACTTTCTTATCTTATTTTATTTTCATAGAAGCTGAAATTGTGGTATGAAATTCTTCTGTTCACTGTTTATGCTGTTATTATTATTGCTAAGTGATTAAAAGGAAGTGCAAAATATACCGAACAAATAGGAAAATATAGCGAATTAAAAAACGCTAATAGATAGAATGACATAAAACTTACAATATGAAGGGAAGAAATAATAAAGAATTCATAAAATGAAGAATTTTGGGTGAAAGTTGTAAATTCTTTCCAAAATGTCAACTTTAGGACACGCTAAACTCGTTTCCGCAGCAAACTGAATAATAAAGAATACGTAAAAGGAAGAATTACGAATGAAATTTGTAAATTCATTCTAAAGTATCACGTTTAGAATATGCTAAGCTCGTTTCCTCAGTAAATCAGGAATTGCAGTAGAAGAAAAAAAATATAATTTGCTTAGGAATATTTGAGAAAGATTATTAAATAAACGTGAACATTTAGAAAATTGAAACATTTTGCTCTAAGAATTCAGAATTGTATATGAAATTAAGTAAAGCAATAAAATAATCAAGAAACTGTCGTGAGATTATATATATGAGATAGACAATTAAGATTGTGTCACACATTCAAAAATATTTCTGAAGAACGACTCTTAAGAACAATTTTTCTGCTTCGTCACTCGATAAGAAACAGCCAGTCACCACAGATAGTTTTGGGGTTACCATGTAAAGGGAAAACTAGTTCTCTTCTATAAATTGTGGTTGATGATGGAAGATTTTCATATGGATGACGGAGGATGACTGATAGCTGAATGGTTGTTGAAATCCAACTTACAGTTTTTTTTTTTTTTTTTTTTTTTTTTTTTTTTTTAAAAAAAAAATGTGTGAAACAAAGGAAATAATCGTGCGTCATTCTTTCAATAGTAAAGCAGGTAAAAAATGGTTTAAGGCAGCTGTTCGTCTGAAATAAATGGATGTGTGATACCAGCCTTATAGTATAGAAATACAATAGAACCTAAATTACCCGAGGTGACTGGCACTGTAATCAGCTCAGATAATCGAAAACTCGGTTAGTAAAGACTAAATTTTAAATCCTGCTATTTTTTCCCCCTACAAGGTTTTCTGAAATTGTTTATTTGAAATTCTAAAAATAAGCTCATAAAGACTACTATTAACATTTTAACCAAGCCCTTTATTACCAGGTAAAATTCGTTTTCTTCAATTAAACAGGTAATTATTTTATTTTGTGGGAAATATATTTTTCGAAAAAACTGAAATAAACAAACTACATCAAAATTTATACAAACTGTGAAATTTTATCAGATTTCTTTCATGCACGTTTATGTAATATCAACTTTTTCTGAAAAAGTGTGTTACTCTTTTTTTTGTGATAGTTCTATAATTCTATCGACTGATGCACGATCATGCCAGTTTTTGATCAAGAAAATATCCATAGGAGAAGAATCAGCAAATTGCTCTAAATGTTAAGCGCAACTTTACTCAAATCTTTAGCTTCTATTAGTGGCCAAACAATAAAGCCGCTGAGCCCTGATAACTCGACCCGGGTTCAAATCATGACGAACGAGCTGTTATATGGAAGTTTTCACGGTTTTCTCCATATGTAAAGTGAATGTGACCCTTTGAAAATTTCTTTAAAAATCCTCCATAAAAGCGTCCCTTCCTTTGCGCAGATAGCCTTCGTGTGAACTTTAATACAGTTGATCTTCACATTGTCCATTTGAATTTTATCGGCATCCTCAGTATTACTGCAATTATTATTGTGCTCCGCATCTATGCCGCCAATGATTTTTTTTCATCATTCATAAACTGATAAGTTGGTTCACCGTTTTTTATATTTATCCGTTCTGAAACGACATCCTTTTATTTTTTTAAACATGTTCACAAGTTCATTGTCAGATGCTGTTGCTTTCATCTTTAACATGTAAACCATTTTTATTGTAATTCACAATACGAAAGCAGCTAAATAATCCATCAATGATAAAAAAAAAAAAAAAAAATGGCTATTTATTTATAATTGTAATTAAAATTCCTTTTTATTTTCCCGTGGAACGCAGACGATTTTTGAAGAGAAAGCTACGTCAAAAAAAAATAAATAAAATAAGCAGTAAATTGAAAAGTGAAACGACACAAAATGCCAAAACGAATATGTTCCTGGTTTTGGCTGTGCTCTAATTTTCTATATTCTTATATTATTGTTCAATTGCTACTATATTTTCTTGCCAACTCCGTTAGCAGATAGAGAGCCGATTGATAGAGGTCCGGTTAATGCTAGTTCTTTCGTAGAAGAGATAAGGTAAAATTTAAAAGGAAATTATAAGTCAACAAAAGTTTAAAATGAGAAAGAAATTGAAAATTACTTACGTCTGAAATTAAAAATAACTAGAGGTAAAATCATGTGAATAAAACGAATAATTACATTATGAAAATATTATTTCAAAATTATAAGTATGATAGAATTGATAGAATAAGAACGGGGATTGACAAATGCATATAAAAAAATGCTATGTAAGTTAAAAAAATGAAGTCGAAACCAGCAGGAAAATTATACGTAATTATGTATTAAATTGAGTTAAAAATAAGTTAAAAATTTACGAAATAAATGTTTCGAAATGATGTTAAAACGTGAGAGCAAAATTAAGCAGGACACTGGAATAACATATAGGTTTAGAAGAAGAAATTACGTTGAATATGAAGTAATACTAATAAATTAAAAATAACGACTCCCAATCCTCAGCATTTATCATTTCGTTATCTAATGTTAAACTTCACCTCTTATTTCTTTCCACTCTGCTCACCTATTAACCCGCTTTGCTGCTGCGACTAAGAGCATATTCTTCCCCTTCGCGGCGCAGAACCGGCATTTTTACCCTACTTACTTTTCTGTAGTAGATGCATCACAAGAAAAAAGTGGATCCTTACAGGTAAAATTTACGTAAGGTTACAGAAATGGGAAAGATACACAATAATTTCCTGTAACCTAAACAGTAATAAGGAAAGTAGTATCTAATACATACGATTTACTACAGGTTCTCTTTTGCAAAGAGCACGTATGAATCATGTAACTGAGAAGAGAGATGAATATCGCAGCCAGTCACAAGAAGATATGTGTCTGAAAGACAGTAACAGAAAAAATGGTTGACATGGTGTTCGTCATGTTACTAGGGTAAGTACAAAACCTATAAACCTATAAACCTATTTGAAATGCATTTTTTTTTTTCATTTTATGTCAATTATTCACTTTGCTCTATTACATGTTTAAAAAGTTTAATGTTTATCCTTTGTTACGAATAAATATCAATGCGTCTAATAATTAACGGCATTGGACTGCAATATGATTTGGAGACGAAAGTTTCCATCTCCTATAAGCAGAGAAAATGATGCAAAATATTTGTTTCAAATTTTGATGATGTTTTAAATCAGTTATGCTTTAAATTTACTTTATTATTTATAAGTAAGCGTTCCAAAATTTAATCATTGTTGAATTTTTTTAAATGGAACAATGTTCTTATAGTAGTCTGTTAGTTTCTAATGAAAATATTTCACTCGTATGATGAAATATTTATATTTGATTTTAAATATCTCGCTTAATTTTCGTAACATTCAGTGTTCAGCTTTTCGTAACTATAGGCACAACGTTATTATTCCATATATTTTGGTGTGCCAATACCAGCATCAGAAAATGGAAATGATTAATAAAATATTTTTCTAAAATAATTCGTAAAAATATTTTTAAACCGAAACTGAAATATTGAAAATTATTCTCAAAAATATCATTTCATTAATATTTTACTTATAAATTTTATTATGTTCTATATTTATAACTGTAACTGGTCGTTTTATTATTATTTTACTTATTTCAGTTTAGATCTTTTACTGTATTTTATTCTTATATTGTATATTTAGTTTTATTATATTGCATATTTGTATTTGCAACTGCAATTTATGATTGAAGCATCCATGAAAATTTATAATTTTAAAACATTAATTGTGGATTATTAGAGGTGCTAAGGGAACAAGAATCTAAGGCAACAAGAATCAGCCGTATATTTGCCCTTCTGCAGCTGAAGAAGCCTGCAAAATTAAAACTTCGAAACTAATCCTGCAAATTTAGGAATTTACTGATTCTTGTTGCCTTAGCGCCTCCAATAATCATTATTTGGCGTGTCAGTTCTAACCCAGACTTAATGTGGAATTTATTTTTATGTTTAGATTATTTTGTACAGTTTTAATAAAGTTTTGGGAGTTTTTTTTTAAGCCAATTTTTAAGATAGCTGTGAAAGTGCTAATATAAATTTAATACTGTTCTTGATTAATGTTTATATATATATCATATAATATGATAAGTAAATAATAAAATAAGTTCTTATCAAAAGTAGATTATGATTGCATTTATTGAAATTGTTAAAAGAATTCTCTTTGTATGTATTTGCCAGAACTTTGTAAAAATTTTGTAAAAATTTGTAGAAAAAATTTTGTAAAGCATTAGTTCTAGGATTAATCATGCAAGCATATGTGCAGAAATACAGTGTGACTTCGAACTAGTTTTACTTGCAAAGCCCTCCCTCCACAAATGTATTCTGTTTAGGCAGACAGCCTTTGCGTGCTTTGTCATATCAAACTAAACAATACAAATATGTAAAAAATTTTACTCTCTTTAGAAGTTAATGCAGGAGATAAATTCAGTGCAAAGTGCAATTTTAGTCTACATTAGTTTTCTTCTAACTAAGGTTTATCTGTTCAGTGATTTACTTACTGATCTAAACTAACACAGAATGCCGATATCTTTTAAATAAAGCAAAACATGAAGATCTGACTTTTAGACATATGTCCGAAGACTGATTTTTAAAAATTATTTAAGATACCAAATTAATTTCATACATAAATAAGTATTTAAGACTTTCAATAGCAACTTTATTAGAAGCCTTAAACTGTGCAACTGAAATTAACAATTATTATTAGTAAAAAGAAACGCACTGTCATGAAAGACCGAAAGCAGATTTATAAATTGAAAGAAGTTGCAGCTACGAAAAGTCCCATGCTCAAAGAGGCCTTAGAAAAAAAAATTATAACCTTGCATCTTAAGTTCAGGTGAGGTAAACCTCTCACTTCATAAATCTGGCATTGTAAAAGATGCTAAAATTTAATTATTATTACTGAATCATGTTAAATCAAGTAGCAATTTAATAAACAGCAACTATTGTGTGTTAATTTCAATATTCATACCGCTGTCCGATTTCTGCAACATTCACAGTCACTTAAATAAGTCTTTTTGTTTTATGTTTTAATGTAAGAAATGTAATAGCGTAAGTTTTGAGTTACTTGTAAAATTATCTTTATAATTATATCTGGTATAGTATGTTTGAGAATGGCGTTACTTTTACAATTGGGGTTCGAAAGTAAAACTACAACTGTTCATCGCAGAGCTTTCACGGCAAGCTGTACTTTCAGTTTTAACATTAAAAGTATTGTTTCGCGTTATAACAATTTTTAATTAAACAATTACCTGAAAAACTTAAAACTTTCATTATAATTTCAATCACTTTTCAGTTTTATAAATGAATAAAAATTAAGAATTCAGTTTCTAAAAGTTAACTGGAGTAACAAGACTTATAAGACATTTCTCCCGCCTTCGTGGCGTAGTGGCCAGCACACTCGGCGAGTATTCGAGAGGTCAATGGTTCGAGTCCCGGCGAGGGCTTTGCTCAGTTTTCACGTCTCCAGCATCGAAATAATCTAATGTCTCCACAGGCTTTTTTAAAAGAAAGAAATACATCAGTTTTTGATACTAATATAAAAGTAGCAGAGTTTACTTCTAAATATTTTTCAATGCTTTAGGAAAAAAAGCATCTTAAATTTAATAAACCTAAAAATCAATCTAAATTCAGACTCTGAATTTCATAAGTCATACTTATAACTCCATTAAAAACAAATTTATATCTTTAAACCACTTTTAAAAAATAACGGTAATTACATATGTAATGAATGGTACGTATTGAAGACAACTTGTAGAATATTTGAAATTTTCAATTTGCAAGAAGAATGACTTGATAATGGCAAATGTTGCTGGACTTTAGTGCCAAATTGTGGGTAGTAATATTCTCTAAAGCTATTAGTGTATTGAAGCAACTGTTGCATATACTTAGAATGAACTACTGTATTTTTAGGAGTTCAACCCGGAATTTAGATACGAATTAGGCTGTCTTCAGTTTCCAGTTGGAGTCTTGCATTGTCAAAAGAGTCATCCTCTACCTTAGTCACTCTTTATTCAGACTGCCTGTATGCTTCTAATAGGCTGAGTTACCTGTAATATCAATGCTGCAGGCAAATTTTGAATCTCGCTATAAAACGACAAACCTCTTCCAAACTGCTTGAAAAATCGCATATCTCTAAAAAAAGCAGTTTTTTTACCTCTGATATTCTACAGCACGCTGCAAAGATAACAACCGTCCTAAGTCGAGCTATGCGGAATTTAATGTCACCTCAGTGAGAAATTTTATTGGGGGAGAAAGGGGGGAAAAGATACAAAAGTATAAGAAGAAAAATAATAAAATAGATACATATAAGAGCATAAAAAATTACATGCATAAATTTTGTAGTGTTTCACAATCATGGTATTAGAAATTGACCGAAGTCATTGTTATCAATACTGTTACGGATTTTGTATTTATTTAGCTATTTATTTAGAGTTGTAATTAAAATTGTTTGTTGTTGCATTGATGCCTTAGTTGTAAGTTTGGCTTCCTGTCCAGGGATTGTACTGCCCGGCACGTGCAGTCCTTGGGAAGGGGGCAGTGTTAATGATTTTGTATTTATTTAGAATTGTAATTAAAATTGGTTTATTTTCCCGTGCAATGCAGCGCGTGACGAAATTTAAGAGAAACCACGCCGGAAAAGTAAAAATACAAGAGCGCGTGCATTTAATATTTAATAAATAACTACCTCGTAATTGCTTTTGATATCCAGAAAAATCGAGAAAAATGCTAGAATGATCTCCCAAATGATTAAAAAGCTTATAAAAGCTGAAGAAAAACGTCTCAGTTCAGTTGTAACTGTTTTAACCGAACTGCTGTTTACTTAGCGCTGTTATTTGATTGTAGCGAATTAGCTGTAAGATCGAATTCGTTTCTCTGTATTTTAAGTTTGAGTTTTCTTTATATTCTAGTAGTTTAAAAATGTAACTGCTGTGAGATATTGTGATATTATACGAGTATCTCTGAGGAAATATTTCAGCATTTCGTTTTATGTCTTCTGAAAAGAATAAATTTTATTAACTTTTTATCGACTTGTGCATTCAGTCCATTACGAATCCGTTAGCACGCAACAATTCCATTAATTTCAGTTGTCTAGATTTACAATACAGGAACATATCATTACGCATATTTTTAAGTAGAACATTGCCACGCTTGTTTACCTAGTATCAAGATATACGCAAAAACGCTTTATAAATCAGTATAAAAGAGTACTTAAGGACAAATTTGAACGTGCGCAAGAACTGTTATACAATAGACGTGAAAAAAAGGAAAAAAATATATACAAATTACATAATAATAAATATACAAAATTAAATACATAAAAACATAAAATATACAAATGACATAAAATACATAATATTACATAAAACATAATGCATAATAATACATAATAAAAAGCAATGATACAAAATACATAAACTTAGATAAAGGGTGCGGGAATATATATACTTTTCTTAAAGGTCACAGTGGCATATGTGGAATCACAGTAATAAATAGCTTTTTCAATACTAAGCTGTGCAAATTTATTAGAGAGTGTATCCTCTGTCCAAGCTGTCTAGTGTTTGGCAGCCGGTAATTTAAGATGATGGTCCCGAGTAAAAGGAATTTCAAATATGTAGTGATCAGGATTGCTAAACTCTCCACAGTCGCAGATGTCCGTGTTACTAATCCAAATCGGCTTAGATAGGACAGAAATGGGCCGTGACTTTTTAGAAACTGAGTGAAAGTTACTTTATCTATTTGAAGTACTGGTCCAACTTTTGGCACCAGCAGATGGATATGCTTGCCTGTCACAGCTGAATCCCAGCGTTCCTACCACTGGGCAAGAAGATACTTGCGGGTGAACTGTTTCAGAAATGCGGATGGAAGTGAAACGGGATGCTCCAGAAGGGTGGGCGTATTCTTCGCAATGATATTTGCCTGTTCATTTCCCAATATACCAGGGTAATCCGGCACGTACAGCATGATCCAGCAGTATAGAGTAGGAATTCTATTGGCTGGACACTTAAACAGTAATTTACATATTTAGATAACTAAGGGACTTTGGCTTCGCTCTGCTGACATTGCGGCAACATTAGAAGCCGAGTTATTGCATATCACCGTTGTATTCTAGGGACTGTCCTGCGAATAGGCAATTATCTCTCTTATTGCTATTGATTCCGCTTGGTACACTGGAGTATTGCGCCTGAGTCTTAACTTCCAAGTATATGCAGTTTTATCTCTGTCTAGATGACAAACCACAACCTGTACCTGAATCTGTCTTTTGTATATAGAATGCTGGAGAGTACCTTATTGGAGATCTGTTTGTTGAGCAAAGAAGATATCCTGCTGTAAGTTGCGATGGCCAGAGGGGATGGGCTGCTTGATTATATTTTTCATAGTCAGGAGGAAAATAAATCTGTTCCTACAGGCTAGTTGCCAAATTAAATTTTCTAATTCTCACACCGCAGCCTCTATTCAGCCACAAGCTCTAGTGCAGGAAGACCAGGAATGACATGGAGGACAGATGTGGGGTAGTACGATATGCTTTGGATATGAACAATAGTTGCTGTCGTCCTACTGTGAGCAGTTTTTTCCCTCATATGCGAAGTCATTTTAGCTCCCCAGCAACAACCTGCATAAAGAACTATTCTCTCTGTAACTCTCTGATACCATGCCCTAAGCAGTGGTGATGGAATGCCCCATTTTTAATGATGTTGTACATTGCATGATATTAGTAAGCTTACTAATTTTATACTTTAAATAGTTCAGATGTGGAATCCATGATAAACGGTTGTCAGTAATGCGACGCAAGTATCCTAATTTGACATCAAATTTAATTTGCAAGCCTAAAAGTCTTAGACTAAGATTCTGCCTTAAAACTCCCTTGCGACTTGTCACCATCGACTGTATTTTGTGAGCCGGTATCTGTAGCTTATGTTCTCTGGCTCATAGCGGAAATTTATTTAGGCATGTTTTTGCTCTTTCTTTGGAAGAAGTCACTTCTTCCAAAGAAAGTCTTCTGAATAGTCTATCAGTTTAATGCATTCCATGCCTCTGAACTGCTAAAATTCCTTATTAGCAACCAGGTTCCTTAGGGCTGGTCTCATGCATGAGCCTTCAGGAACTTCACGTAACATAGATCTCTTGACAACAGTGTTATCCAGTGTAATTTACACTGTTCCATATTGCAAATAGTTACTTATGAGATCAATTATGGTGGCTGAGCATGAAACGCTATCAAGTATGCTGGTAACACCGGACCACCAAAACGAGATGAATGCACTTTTAATATCTGTAGTAATAAGGATCGAGTGCATATCTGCATTCTTGTTGGCTGTGAGAATTGACATAAGTTCATGTAATGCAGCAGGCTCCATAGTGTGTCCTGTACGGAAGTCATACTGCTCCATTTATGTGCAGTATATACTATTTCATCCACTACATTTATATTTTAGTATTAAAAAGTGTTATAGTAGTGACAATAGCATTTTTTATAAGAACGGATTAATTATTTTCCCTTTATTTCTTATTAGAAAAGTTTGTTTGGTCTACTTCCAAGGCTCTAAATAGGAGTAATCATGTATACCAAGGTACCACTTTTTTTTTTTTTTGAGAAGACAGTTTAACCTTTTTGAAACACGTAAAATAGCTTTTTTGAGTTCTTCAGAGAAATATTCACAAAATGTCTTTTACAGTACTCATGTAATGAAATCAAACTGCAGTACATTTGCTCACACATCTAAAGCATCTAAAGCTGTGCCACACATCTTTTAAATCTAAAGCAATGTCTATCTGTTTTGAGTTAAGATTTTTGAACGGAAAAGAAGTTCTAAAACATTTTATTTTAATTGCCACTAAAACATGTAAGTAAGGCATTTAGATTTTTTTTACAGGGAAATTAATTTATGGGGAAAATTTCGTTTTCAAATAATACTTTTCATTATTTAATATACGTATAAGATGCATACATATGCATGCATAAGAAACATTATGATGTGCATGTATAATAAATACATGTATGAGAAACATTTTTGTATTAATCAAAATTCAACTTCATGTCGGTGATAATTTGAAATATAAACTTACAATAACGTCCGTTGCATGTTTCTCTTCATAAACAAAAATACTCGGCAGCAGAATAATGTTGATATCTGAAGAAGAATTTGTACTGAATGCTATTGAAAACCCCATAGAATTTCTTTCAAATTAACATTATTCTAAGGTCAAATTAGCTAATTTAAATGCCCAAATTATTATGCTTCTCTTACATACATATTCCTTTTCTTTATTCAGACGCATTGAATTCAGCATATTTTATTATATTAATAAGCATCACTAAACACATAACATCTATTATATTTACAAGTATGTTCTTTGATATTTCTCTATGACAAATATGTTTCACATACGTGATTATTTGTGGTAGTATTACAGGCAAACACTCTATAACCTTTTACAGATAAAATCGTATCATTTGGAGTTTGACGTAAGTAAAATATGTTCTGCATGCGCAATTATTTGCTGTAACGTTACAAGAGAAACATCTGTAAACTTTACCCGTAAGGTTATAAAGAATACACCTGTTATTGTTACTCAAATAACCCATAGTGTACCACATTTCATGAGTTTTTTTAGTAACCTTACAGAGTTTTTACAGTGTAAGTTGCTGATGCCGAGTATCCGCCCCACACAGCAGGTATTGAGCAAGGTTCTACATACTAACATAACACTGAGAGTGTATTAAAAGCTTCATATCATTCTTTTCTTTCATTTTATATCAGAAAATCTTTGAAATTAGAAATGTAGGTCATCTTGTAAAATTAACATTTTGCCTAAGTTTTTTCTTTTCCCGTCTTTTTAGCAACCCTATTTAGAAGATGCAAAATACTTGAGCATCTCAAACGAAAAATCAGATAGTATATTATAAGATAACACCCATTGCGGTTAGTTTTCGGCTTTTTCACTTAATGAGCTGCTGCTATTTCCGTGTGAAGAGAATCTAGTTTGTTCCAGCAGTAGCTTGCTTGGTAAGTTCTGCTGGTGAGGAGATTAATTCTTTTGAGAGCCTTAGGCGCAGATAGACCTTGACACAACTAGCCTTTCTCTAAAGTTTCCTATCACAATACTGATAACTGTGAAAACTTTCTGCTTTGGGAATATCTTTGTCATAATTCGATAACCAGCTTCTGAAACTGGCCAGTTTACAGTTTTTTAGATACGTGCTACTCGGTTTCAGAAAACAGATGTTACGTTAATGAGCAGAAGGTTCTCAAAACCACAGCCACTATATGTAATTATTTTCGTTCATAAATAACCATGATAGCCTCTAAGACATTTATAGAACTTCTGTATTTGAATGTAGGATATCATACAATGGAAACACCCAGGACCGCATGTTTGTTGCAAATGTAGAATTGTAGCATGTACATTGTTAGCCGTAGCAGTTATCTCAAGTAATAAAAACCCTCACTCAATTGAAGTACTATCATTAATTGTTAACCAAAGAATTTGCTACTTGAACGCTATCGTTTTATAACAGATATTAAATAGAATTCTCTCTCAATTACGGGTATATGGGGTTCTTAAATTTGAAAAGATGCCATTTTTTTTTATAACGACAATAGATGGATTGTTTTAAAAAGGGTCATCAAGCTCACTGCAGTCAGCCGAAAAATATTTTTTCCTCCAAGCAACTGGATTTCTAATCTGTTAAAAGATAATAATTAATTTTTTTTACTTAATTTTTTTTCTGCAACAGGGCTCGTAAAAACATTAGGTATTACATTTTATGTGATATACCTGGCGCTACGTATGTAGAACGCGTGTGTAAAACTGGCATATGTACAGGCTGTTCTATACATATCAAAAGTCCTTCATATAAGTCACCTAAAACATTTTAAATAAAAACAGCTAGAAATATAACACTGAGGTGCTGTAGCTGTGAGTAAAATGATCATGCGTTACGAGATAAAAGTAGTCACA
Organism: Stegodyphus mimosarum; assembly: GCA_000611955.2. Classification (NCBI taxonomy): domain Eukaryota; kingdom Metazoa; phylum Arthropoda; class Arachnida; order Araneae; family Eresidae; genus Stegodyphus; species Stegodyphus mimosarum. The sequence continues at coordinate 827,333 of KK113229.1, forward strand.
GCACTTGTAACAACAAAGTTCTGACATTGGCATAAATATAACGGAAATTATGAGAGATGTTACACAAATGTAAATTAGAAAGTTCTATAACATCGCTAAATCAGTAGGAAAAATATTTTGCTGAAATGTCCAAATAGTAGTGTAGAGTCATTAGGATTTTTGAAGTAGGAAACACGAAAAATGAGCAATGCCCTCGCCGGACTCGAACCTGGACCTCGTGAATACGTGCCGAGTGTGCTACCGTTACAACACGCTGTAATTTATTCATAAATATGAGATAGTTACCCAAAAATTGCCTTCCTAACAGCAATTCAAAGCCCTCCATACAAAATTTTGATCTGAAGATGTCTAGGGTTCTGGCGAATTTATTTTTTGTTTCAAACTGCAATTCATTGCCATTCTGTGAAAGTCAAAGCATTATTTAAAAAAACAGAGTTCGGAGGAAATTATTTAAGTATTTTATTTATATTAGAAGCGTGTAAGTAGCACGCATCCAATAATGAATGGAAATTACATTCTTTACATTATTTTCAGTTACTATTCTAGTCGAAAATTAATGCATTAAGTGAGTGTAAGAAGTAATCTTGCCACTTCAGAAAAGATCGCAGTATTAATTGCGTTACCAACGCTATATCGGCATTAACCGACATAAAACAGTTTTGATGCATCTTAGAGAAAAGCGCTTTCCACCTTCTTTGATAGCATGAAGTGCCCTGTTTTTCTGCAAATCACTTCAGTCGAAGTGGTGTATAAAATGTAAAGATTATCATGGATGGCTCATAATATTTTTAGATTTTTGTATAAATGTAGCCAATGTTTCAAGAAAAAATTTGGTACTGTTAGAAAAGGGAACCCTTATTTTCCCTTAAGGGGTGTCGGAAGTCCCTATACCGACAATGTTAAATTGGCCATTTTCCATGTACCTTTTCACAAAATCTGTAGATATACTCTTGAAGTTTTTTGTGTAATTAACATACACCTATTTGATTACACTGAAATGAGCTTTTGAAACATTTTGAATTTTAGACTAATTTATAGACTATTTTATTAGGCATAGTAAAATTTAACACTTTTCTCACGCAAAAAAAATTTTGAAATTTTTTTATCTTAATTTATCACAAAAAAGCTCATTTCAGTAAATATTAGGAAATATAATAAATAAGCCATAAAAATTTTAGGTACATGGGAGCAATAGTTCCTGAGAAAAGGCACATCGAGTATAAAAAAATCACGTTTGGAGAAAAACGCGTTTTTATGTAAATATCCTCATTTATCAAAGCATTAGATGATAAAATAAAATTAGATTTTTTTAAGTTCTAATTTTCATAGAGATTAAAGTATAGTATTTTTAGAAAGTTAAAAGTGTAGAGAATTTGAAAATGCAAAAATCCCAAATCAATATTTTTTGAAGATTTTTGGCTTCCAACACCCCTTAAACCGCCTCTAGATATCTTTCTATGAAAATTACTTTGCATGAAGTCGGATATCGCTATTTACCAGAGACTGCGTACATTACTAACATTTGTTATATACTTGCGTTGCTTATACGTTTCCTCTTTCATAAAATCGGTTAAACTGATAGCACATTAGTCAAGAAACTTAGTAAACTAAAACTTCGTAAGTCAGAAGATTCTTAGTAAGAAATTCTTATTGCAAAGAGAAAATTATTTTAATTACTTTTGATTTTTTTAAATTTGATTTTTTATTATGTTTTTTATTTATTCGTTATCAGTCTTAGGAATTTACAACTTGTATTAAGAAGAGTTTTAGATTTTCAAATGTATCAAAAATACATTTATTTTGACTAACCTTTAGCACTTTATTTTTAAGCTTGAGCTGCTATTGGGCAGCTTTTATTTGGTACAATGTTTTCACTGACTTCTTAAGGAAAATATTTTAAACATTTTTCATATTCAGAATCCCATTAGCTTGTGTAAAATAATATTACGCTACTCATTAATTCAGCTTAAAGTATTGATTGTTCCTTTAATATTTAAATTAAATAACACGTAAAACTAAACACTTAAATATATCACAGGAATAATATATCACTTAAACAAGCTAGGAAATATGGAAAGAGAGAAGAAACTTCAGTAGACTCATTAGGTTTATAGAGTGAAAGATTATTTTCCTTCTCACAATCTTAATTTGCTTTAATCCAACGTTTCTCAAGATTTTCGAACGGGAACCACCACTTTTATGAATTAGAATGTTCAGCACTTTTGTCTTGATTCCTTCGAGGGCAATTTTTTTTCATATTATATTACCAGTACACTTATATTTTATTATAACTACAATTAATCAAAATTCATTTAATTTTATACTGGTATTAAGTAATTAAATTAACAAACCAAAATTTACATTCTTTTTTTCACAATTCAAGGCTATAAGTGTTTGGATAATATTTACCTTATTAACTTAAAGAAATATTGGTATTCACATTAAGAAGATGGACGAGCCTGCCGAGTCTTGTATATTTGTTCTGCGTTCAGATGTAGGCTGGTAAGAAGCAGCATAGTGCTTTTAATCCTTCTTTTGTTGCTAAGAGACTAGAGTATAAAGTCCGTAGGTAGGAAAACCGGTAGTAAATTTTACAAAATGTTATTCTTGGAGGAAAAACATGATAAACGATTGCCATGTGTAAAACCCAAACTCTGAAATTTTCGGCTATAAGTGCTACATACAGTTAATTTGAATTTTACTTTTTTCTTCTTTAGAAATCTAGCGTGAAAACCATGCATACTTCGAGGGCCACAATTTGTGAAACGCTGCTTTAATATATATAAAAATAAAAATTATGTATTTTATGCTCTATAATTCGGTCTCTAAAAAAATATATGAAGATATTTCGAAACCAACCTTTGAAGCTGCAAGCAAGTGTCAGCCATGAGGGGACAGGGAAAGGAGATCTAAAAGATGCAGATTATTTGCTGAAAGCTAATTGCAGTAAATTTAAATTATTATTACAATTAGCTTCTAAATTTAATTATATAAATTATTTCCTTTCCTAAATCTTTGGCTTAAGCTGCAGTTTGTTAACTCACTAACTAAAAGTTTATATTCTTTCCAAGACTACTAATTTTCCTCATAATCGAAGTTTTTGGGGGCATTAGAAATAAAAATCAAGTGAAAGTCGACATAATTATATTTCACTGCTTTCTGCTTCTTGTAAAATTACAAAAACTAAAAGTCCTCAGTACAACAGGCCGCTGCTGCTTGTAAGCAGGGAATAAGGATACAATATTATTAATTCAGGATTCGAAGCAATAAAATCGAGCAGTCTCGTGTACGAAAGACTGGTTGTATCAAATAATTTTGTCACTAGCTACCAGCTCTAAATACCAGTTCTAGTGCACCAGCTCTAAATACAGATCTTCATCAAAAGTAATTTAAATGAACCTAAGCATGTTAGGCTCTGACTCACTATTATAAATATCCTACTTTTTCTACTTACGGAGAGCAAGGAAGTCTTTGTAAGGCAAAGATTTTGCAACAGCAGACGTATTCGGTTTCTTTCTAGCTAGACGACTAAGCAATTGAAGACATTCCTGCCATATGCTTTTGTGGAGTAGTAGCTAGAATTTCAGTCTGCTAGTCTGAAGGCCAGAGCTCGATTCTAGTGATTGGCATAGTGACTCGCTCTAAACTTTTTTAAATTGTCCACATTGTCTCTAAATTTCATGACGTCAGCCGTATCTTCCTAAATATGCAAAAAAAAGTACGCCTTATGGTTAGAGTTGAGATGAAAGGAGAAACAAAAGAAAGAAAAATTTAAATGAAAACTTGCTGGTTGTACTAAAACCTTGTAGAGAAATTAAATAGATTAAATGCATAAAAAGCACGGCCGAAATGATAAATGCAATTGTAACGTATCTTTCAAAGTTTTATCAAGCTAAATTTTAATTCAGTTTGATAAATGTTGTTTATTAAAAACTTATAGATTGTGTAAGAGTTTTAAGAAATGCAAGGTATACCGGTTACAGATAAGAATTTACAAATACTGTTCTAGTGAATGCTTACACCTTACACCTGCCCTTGGTAGTTTATTTTGTTTTGATTTCAAAATTTAAAGTCGTTACTAATTGTGAAAAATTTGGTCATTCTTTAAAATGTATTTTACTTTACGTTATTAGCAAACGTTATTCAGGATAGATATTACGTATTCAAGGTAAATTTACGTTATTCGAGATTTATTTTACCTTAAATTTAGAGAATTAAAAGCGGGATTTTCCTCACCTTTATATTTAAGTTGCAAGCAGTTACGAAAGATTTATTCAAAGCAAGAAAGCGTCAACTAGTTCTCATTTCTGAATAAAATTTGCGATTGTAAAAACCAATCACAGTTTAATTATATCATTACCACATTTCACAAGAGAACTTTTCAAGTTCTGTCAATGATTTCCTCATATTTCCAAGCTAACCACAATTTACATTTTACCATTTTCTATGCATAACATTTGGCTTTTATTCATAGGTTCGACGCTAGGTAGAATCAATACTGCACACGATCGGCAATGCTCAAAATTGACGTGGTGTAGAGGCGGCACAGAATCGCCATCAGGCTACAATCGACACATTAACAAAGAAATTTTGAGAGTAATATTTTTAATGGGTAGTGTTGTTAATTATTGTGTTTACGAGTGGATAATTATGCACATTTTTCACCTCAGCAGAGGAATACATTCAGCACTGTATATGGTCAACACCCACATAACGTCAACAGGTTCGATAGCGGAATACAGTCGACATTTTTATAGCATACATAAGTCTGAAAATTAGCAACGACGCGTAATCAAGAGATTAAAGAACTCGATATTATTATCACTTTTATGGTACCTATATAATACTGACATCGGCATAAAATCGACACCTTTATAGGATCGAAACAGTCTTTTGAGTTGTCGTGTCGATCGATTTATAATGGTAATCGTATCGATTTATAATAACCGTTATCGCGTCGATTTATAGTGGTAGAGGAGTTGGGGAATTTGTATTCCGTTACCGAAAATTTGGAGAACTTTTCTGTTACTAATTACAAGAAATATTACATTTGGCCATAAAATATTTTAGTTGAAATATAATAAATTTTACTGCTGGACAGTTTTTTAAATTTGTTATTTGAAGCACAGCATTTTTAACATGAACGAAATTGCAAGGGTGCCATCCCACTCTTTTAAGGGATATGCAAAGACATGTTAAGGGCTGTCATTCTGGGAGAAAAGGATTGTCTTAAAAGACAATCCTTTTCTCCCAGAATAACTGATAATAATTGCCCTAAATAATTGTTTAAAAGACAACCCTTTCTTCCAGAATAACAGCCCGAAAGGAAACACCCATTATTTAACAATTATATTTAATTAAAGATGCGTAACTAACAATTTGAAGTTCACTGTAAGGAAGATAATTATTTAGAGAAAATAAAGAGTAAATTAATTTAGATGATCTTAATGCAGTTGAGCTTTGCTTCTTAAAAGAGAGAAATGTACTTAACAGTATATTGGAATATGTTGTCAAACTTAATCATGTTCTAGTAAAATGAATATGTTGAAAATTTTAATGAAATTCTTATAACAATAGTTAGATTATGTAAATTTTACATAAAGAGGCTTGTATATTGTAAAACACTTATTCCTATATAATGGCTAAAAAGACACTTCTCGTAAATCAAATTTGAGAGTAAGCAATTATTTAATAATTCGGATTTTAAAGGAAATGTTTCGATGGTTTTAATTATACTTTCTAATTCAACACTTAACAAGCGAATACAGTATATATATATATATATTGTGGGGAAGAGAAATGCATCCTTCTTCTTCATCTCAGCATTTGAACAGATAACGAGTGAATGACCAAAGAAATTATGAGATAAAATAGGTTTCTTTTTCTTTCATAGTTGGTTTAGTTGTCAATTACGAAAAAGGAGGAAAAGTTAAAATTTTGAATTACTTTCAGCGTAAATTTTTGTTCCAATTTTTGTCGAAGAAATTGTATACTTTAGAATTTGAGTTATTTAACTGCAAATGGCGATGAAGCGTCTTGGCAAAACTTGATCAAAGGAATCGTCTAAGTGATTAAAAAATCATATTTTACCAATTTGTGTGTGAATAATATGAATAATAGAAAATGTTATTAAAAACCGGAGTTTAAAAGAAAGGGGAAGAAAAATAGATTAGCTATGTCCCAAATGTGATGAAGAGATTCTTTTCTTCTTTTATAGTAAACAATAAATATTAATGTATTACGTGTATTTAATACGTAATACTTTAAACACTTTTAAGACCTTTACATCTCGTTAAGATCATCTTAAAGTCAGTCTTCATTAAAATTTGAATTAAAATATAAACGCTGTCTGATCAATTCAGGGGAAAATTTTGTCAAACTTAATCAGTAATAAGTTTTTTGATTGATTTGGTTGATAAATATATATATATATATATATATACATATATGTAAGGTAAATTATGTAAATCAAAATTTCAAATTAAATTAGCAGTAACCCCTTAATTCCTCATTTTAATTTGGGTATTTCCCCTCTCTATACTAAAAACAGTAATAATTTTTTCTTAATTGTGTTCTTTCTGCATTAATCCTACCATATTTTTACATAAAGATGGTGACAGATAATTCGGAACTTAAACATTTTCTCTTAATAATCTACGATATTAGAAAACAGTGCACTTGCTTCCCGTTTTCAGCATATTTAATCTCCAACTGCGCTGCTCTCTTCTTATTACAAACAGTATAGAAAATGTAACTGTTCTGAAGCAGGTACGATTAATGTATCAAGTATTTGTAGCCTCAAAGTTCAGTTTAAATAAAAGTGAATACTAAATCTGCCTCGGCTGCTAAGTTTGCTGTCTTTTATGTATCACCATCTTCTACGAAATGCAGTATTTCTACATCGACGTCATCAAATTTTCTACAACATCATTACACACACATATATATATTATATATAAATAGTTTTAAGGGTAACCGATAAATATCCAATAAAAATTCTATACATCTGTGTTGTTTTAAACTCGCTATATGAGAAAGAAAATGTTAAAAGGAGGGGAAAAACCTGCCACAACCTGATATATTTTTTAAACCTGGTTTCTAGGTAAATTTCTGTAAACTTATCATTTATTTCTTCAAAATAATTTCCTGTGAAAATACAATATAGTTGTATTTCGGATTATACAATATAGTTGTATTTCGGATTATACAATATAGTTGTATTTCGGATTATACAATATAGTTGTATTTCGGATTATACAATATAGTTGTATTTCAGATGAATTCATTAGTTTTTCGAGAAGATACCTAACATATACATCGAAAGGCAGTGCAATTACTTCCAAACTGACACAGTCTGTTTTTAATTTCCGTTTGTGGTGAGTCCCTAAAGAAGTCGATGATATCGAGGGAGGAAGTGGACAAAATCCAATGCTAGGAAATGGCGTCTGTTTAAGATTCGAGAGAACGAAAAAGTGGTATAGAGAAGGATAGCGTAAGAGGCGCAAAACCGTTCAAGATGTAAAAATTCGCTTCACCCAAACGCGCCACTTCCTTTTTTTCCCCTACTCAGAGTTTCCGAGTTTCTCCTTTTTAGATGTTGTGTTATTTATGGACTTTCTGTATCACGCCCAAAAGGCAAGCCATTGACAATTGACCAACATCTAAAGTGCTTGCGACGGTCGTTCCAAAGTAAGTCTCCTGGTCATGCTGCTAGTGCATAATGGCACTTTTTTCAAGCAAGTGTCCAAAAGCAAACTCCAGGTGAGGCTATAGAGCCTCCAGGATTTTCTGCTGTGACCTTTCTTCATTTATTCTCCAAAGTACATTTAAAAACTCAAGTTTAAATCCCCGAGACTGATCTGAAATTTCTAACGGTATGATGTCTTTTATTGTTAAGTCGCAACTGATTTTATTTAAATGACCAGCATATATAAAGTTGCAAAACATACTTACGGAAATCATTTCGTATTCACTTTTAGAGAAATGAGTCCAAGACTTTCCCGCCTCCCCCCCTTTTTTTCCTTTGATCGAATTCTTAAGAAAATGGTGAAACAAATTTTTCCCTCTACCACACACACACACACACACACACACACATATATATATGTGTGTGTGTGTATAGAAACAGAAGTGACATCTTGAATTGCAGCCAAACTGAAATGATTAATCATTGTTGTTAAAAGTCTCAGAAAGAGTTCTCTCTTACAAGATACAGATCTACCATGTCCACCCTTCAATAAAATGGCTGTACGAAATGTCTTATTAATCGTTCTATCTAGTACAAATTTGACTTCAAATAAATGTTCAAATGAAATTTTCTCTTGTTTGAAGATTTTGCTTGTTCTGTACTTTATGTTCAAGAAAATTAAAAACCATTTTCATAACTACTAAAAATGACCAATGTTTAAACTTCGTGCAAACCAGTTTTCATTCTTTGTACCTGATGAATATTAAAGATAAATTCCTCAATAATCAATCAAAAAACTTATGTTTACGGATTATTCTGAATACAGTAGAACCTCTGTTAACTGACCTCTATCAGTTGAGGTCTTTGTTAACACAGGCAATCAATTTAAATAAATCATTGGAGAAATACTGTAATATTAGCGAATTCTCTTATCAGTTACTGATTTTTGGCCTTTTTTTATCAACGTTAGGTTCATTTAATGGCCTTCCTATTATGCAGTTTGATTAAAAAGTGTAGTTTACATGTGTTAAAGTAACACTAATTGACAATGAACTCGTAGACATGTTTTATGGGATAACAATATGACGTTCTGAATGAATAAATATACAAATCAGCGAACCAAGTTTTTAAGTTTCGAGTTACAAAGAAATTACTGTAGACCTGGAGAACAATAAAAAAATTGAATGATGCTGAGGATAACAATGCAACGGAAAACAGGAAAAATCAGACATGTTGAAGCCTTAGTTTATTTTGATTAGGTCAAAACATACTAGGGTTGTCTGGTTAAGATGATCAGTACCTTCGTAAAACCATGAAAACTCATATGCAGCAGTCTTACGCGGGATATAAACCCGGATATGCGTACCCGGGTTCATACCCGCAGATATTCATCAGCTTTATGCTTAGCCTCTAGTGGCTAAGCAGTAGGCACTATAAAAGGCTATAGTGGATACTAAAGTTTCTTTAGTATTTAAAGAGCAATGTCCTGATGCTTCTTCTATGGATCTTTAAATAGCCCAAAATTGGCATGGTCGTGCGGAGTTACAGAATTTTCGCAAAAAAAATGGTTACAGACGCCTTCAAAATAATAATGATAATAATGTCTCTTAAATTTGCATGTAGAAAGTTTCGTAAAATTTCATGATATGAGTAAATGTTGAAGGAGTTTGTTTTATTCCAGTTTTTTTATGAATATTTTTGTCACGAAATAAAATCTTGTATGGATTATTTGTTCAGCTGAGTGAAATAATCTTTTCTACTAATAACAGAGGTTGTTAAAATATTAGTAGTAGTCCTTATGCGCTAAATTTTAAAATCTCAAATAAACAATTTCCGTAAATCTTGTCGAAGGAAAATTGGCATATTTAAAATTTAGTCTTTGTCAACCAAGTTTTTGATTATCCTAGGTGGTTGCGATTCTGATTACGTCGGATAATCAAGGTTCCACTGTACTGCAAATGCTACCAGGGTGATTTTAAAATGATAGTCGCAAACCGACAATTCGTATTTAAAAAATTAATCAAGAAAGTTCGCTTTAACACTTCAGTCATTCTATAGGCATAGTTTATTGTAACAAAAAACAAAATGCAAAATTTAAAATTTTAATATCAGACTTCTTCGAAGAAAACTCCCATGATTAATGTTTTTGCTCATATTATGTTATAAATATTAAGAAAAATGTCTGTCGTCTTGAAAATTGCTCCGTAAAAATTATTACTGTTTGTCAAAATTGGCCAAGGCTAAAATGCTTATAGTTACCAGCCAATTATCTAGCTGTTTTATATTTTAAACACACATTCACAACAAAAATGAAACTTCGAAAAAGCCTTTAACACAGCTTTGATTCATTTGTTATTTTTAACCCAGTATTGGCTTTTGCTTTCTTAAACAGTAACGAACGTGATAAAACTAGTTTTGTTCCTGTCAAAGCAGCGTCAAATCATTTTTACACGTTGTTGAGACTTCAGATGTGATTTTCATTTCGATCCTTTTTCGTTTTTAAAATCAGATGATTCCGTGTCCATTGCTGTTCATTAGAACCCTTTTCAATAATGAGTGGTGGAAATCTCTCCCCTAAAAAAAAGCAGTTTTCTTACAACATTGAAATTTGTGTGAACAAGTTCCATAGATACTGAACATTATGTTTTAGCTTTGCTAGAGTCTTTCCAGGTGATCCAGTATTAACAAATCTTTTGCATTAAAAGTCGTTGATAAATCAACGTTAAAATGTCTAACTGTTAACACGAAGCTTTAAATTAGCTATATTTTTAGACATAAGATACATTCTTAGAAAAATCGACTGAGAATTTGAATGCATTATAGTTACTAGAAGATCTTGTTTATTCCCCCATTGTAAATATTCCCCTCACAGGCGCACAAACTTATTTCATTAGATTTTAATATATCTTATTTTCCGAAAAACACTGTAAAAATGACATGTCTAATTATCATCCGTTTTTTTCAATTACTTCCCTTGAAAACTTATCAAGGTAACAAAGGATTAAAAACTGCTAAGCTAGAGTAAAATACTACGTACCTTAGTACGAATTCATGAAATCTGTAAGGTTACTAAGAAACTGCATGGAAACTTGTAAATGTTACGGAGGTATAATATGTAATGTTACAGGAAATAATTCTGTAGGCATAACATAGATTTTTAGGCGGATTACCAAAGGATGTATCTGTAAAGGTTACAGATGTTTGATCCGTAATGTTACAGGAAATAACTGTGTGAGCATAACATAGTTTTCAAATGTGGGTTATCAAAGGACACATTTGTAAAAGTTACAGCTATTTGATCTGTAATGTTATAGGAAATAATAATGTGAAGCGGAACGCAATTTTTTTATGTGGATTACCAAAGGGAATATCTGTAGATTACCGCTTTTAGCTTGGAAGGTTGTTGTAAGTGATTGTACAAGCAGAACTTGTATTTTGTGGATGAAATATCAGAGAACATATATGTAAAAGTTGCAGATAATTTACGTAAGGTTCTTCCAAGTAATTACACATATAGAGAATATTTTTCTTATATGAAACCCATAAATGATATATCAGCAAATATTTCAAATATTTTGATTGTACTATATATAGCTACATATGTAGAACATATATCTGTTTTATGTGATATGTGTACGGTTGTTTTGTTTCTATAATATAACGCTATTGATTGTAATAAAACTTTCTGCATTACTATTTTCTTTAAGAAAAGGAAAGGTACGTAACTTGGGCTATGTTGTTTTAAGATGAAATAATTATTTTAGGTATTCTAAAAGATATACAGCATTTTCTTTCAAAATATTCCCAATTTTATGTTCGAAGGAAGCTCAATTGCTGTGCTTCTTTTACATCTGCATTGCTTTTTTTCATTGAATTTTGCTTTTATGGCAATAAATTAGTAATATTCCAGAATTTCTTTCCCCCAGCAGTGTAATCTAAGTTGAAAGTGCCATTTGATATGATTACAATAAAAGATATTTTAACGAAAGTGTGTTTCAATAAGCATTCAAAATAAATATTCCTCAAATTTCAAAAAAGATGTTACAACAACATTACAAATATAATTCGTCAGCCATGTTGCTTGCTAAAGCTTCACTCAAGACAAATCCTCCTTAATTCAAGAGTCCCGCTGAAACTCTTTAATCCTTTTTTCTGATTGGTTGAACCATCCCTCATCCGCTAAGCACACGTGACTGTGTGGCAGGAAAATTTGATCGTATGTCGTAACTGCAGTTTTTAGCGACTTTCCACTCTTTACAGATATTTCCTTCGTAACTACTCACGTTTCTGTTATTAAACAAGACTTTTGCCTGTATACTTCGAGATTTTCCCTTTTCTTTACTTGAAAATCACGTTTCTTGAAGTTTGGTTTACGAAAACAATTTGCTGTCTCTTTCAGTATTTCCCGTCATTCTTTTTATATTATTGCTGTCCAAAGCAATTTTATTAAGTATTTCCCTTTCTTCAAAGCATTAAAGCTCATTAAATTTGTTTGTCGCTTATAATCGATTTTAAAATTTTACTTGATGGCTCGGTTCAGTGGATGAACTTAAATGTCCCATTTGGGAGGGAAAAGCTTTCCTTATGGAGCTGAAATTATCTGTAATTATTTCAAGTTATGCTTAAAAAATTTTTGAAATTAAAAATAGATAAAGAAAGCGTAATAATTCTTTCATCAACGAAAACTCAGTTTTCCAAGTTTTATTTATTTATTTGTTTATTTATTTTAGTTCATAAGAAGCATGTAATAAATACTTTTAGACGTTCAAAGCGCTGTAGACTTCTGTATTTATGTGGCTAAGAAAGAAAGTTCCAGATATATATTTTCCAATCATAATGCCTTATTTATTGTTCTTTTTGTCTTCGCACGAATTACTCATAATTACGAAAGTTTTAGATATTACGATAGTTTTGGGAAGAACGTTGGGAAGCCCTAGTTTATTAATGTTAAATTTCCTTTTCTTTGCATTCTGTTGCGAAATTCTTTCCTCCCCCCATCTTACAAATACTTTGATTAACTGAAGCCCTTTTGGAAAGAGTTTGATAAATAAATATTTTTCCCATCGCAAGTTTGTCCGAGTATCCATCTGGGAATTTGAAATTCAGCTGTCCTAAGTCTTTTCGCTGAAAACTGGTAAAAATATCTTAATCATGAACATTTTGAGCTTGACAAGTGTTTCCTCGAAGTTTACAGAAATCTTTGTCTTTCTCATCCTCTTCAGTCAAGCAACATTTTTAAGGTTTTCATCCTTGTTTTCGAGATAACTAAATATATGAGTTTGTAAGGTATCTGATGTTAATTAACAAGTTATTATAATTTCAGACTTTACTATATCTTTTCCTTACCATATTCCTCACAAGAAGGGAAATCCGTTGTTAATATTTAAGCTGAGATTTTTGGATCTGAGGTAGCGAATGTTTCTGGCATATCGTGCGCGCTACATTGTGAGTTCCGACCAGCTCTAACAGTTGTAATTATTCGGCTTTGCGGTCTCTCGCTACCGGCATTTTAAATCTGATGCTCCGGTAACGCTAGTGAGTCAGCTTCTAGTTGAGTATTTAATTGAGTAGTCTTTGACTACTGTTCAAATTTGACTGTTCTATTTATTTGCATCACCACGAGTTATGGTTACTGTAACACAACAGCGTGTGCTTATGTTCCTAGTTCTGTTTAAATAAAAATTTCATTATAACCTCCTTAAGATTTTATCATTGTTATCCTATATAGCCATAACTCTTCAAGTCTGCTAGGGTTATAGGCCTTAAGTAGCATTACCAAATCAAGTGTAACCCTTTAAGTTAAAGCTTAGTGAACTTTGAACCAATATTTGTTTTCTTCATGCTATCTGTTTCAGCTTCTCTAATTAAAGAAATTCTAAAAGAGCAATTTTGCGTTTAATTCTTTTCCTGTAGCCATTACTGTTTGAAATCAGGCAAAAGAAGAACCGTTAGTTTTATGTTTAATCCTTTTCATGTCGCCATAACGAATTGAAAACAGGCAAAAGGAGACTAAAAGAAAGACCATTCTTTAGAAAACATCCCTTCTGGATCAGTGGTCCTTGTCAGCAACAGTTCAAAAGAAAGAGGCGACTATTAGAAATTCCCATCCACTATTAGAATCCTTCTAATTTGTTGTTTTGGGAACTTATGATATCCTAGAAAATTCACGCGATGCCCCCAAAGTTTCGCCCACAGCAGGTGTACACTGGGTGTTATGAGGCACATTCCATACATCGCGTTGTGTTAGTACACTAAAGCTAACTGGTGAAGAAGTTAAAATTGATGAAATCATTAAATTCCTCGCTTTAAAACGAGGTCATTTTCGCTCTCAAATACATGAGATACTCTATGAAAGATTTCCACCCCTTTTTTACTGCGTAGTACTTCTACAAAAAAGGTTGGCAATTTCTTTTCTTGGGAATCTTTTGACTCTGTAAATTATTTGACTTTCATGACTGATATTTTCATGTCTGGAATTCCATTTGGAATGTTCTTTTTCCCTTTGATATGAGGCTTCTAGTAACTGCTTTTAATTAGAGTGGCTTCTCTTTTGTCGTAACATATTGCATTACATCTCCGCCTTGGATAATATAATAATAATGTTGTTCCTAACGGTGTAGACTTTAAAAACTAACCTAGAAGGAATTTGTCTCCCAAATTCATCTTTGCAGTTCTTTTTAATTCTTTGTCTTAGTTTATACAGCTGATGTTGGGCAGACGATCGGTAGGATTTGACTCATGAATGGATTTTCCAGTTCAGCACAAGTTTGCATGCCATTGCCTTAGGTGCTCTACACATTTGCACTTTTTGGCTTAGAGTATTTTTAAAGTAGCTTTTCCTCGTCTCAAACATAATTTTTCTCAGATCTGGCTGGGGACATCCATCCGTCTTTTGAGATACGATTTTTTTCCCTCTCCAGTTCAGTTTTTTGCTGGAATTAGCGTTTGGAAAACGCTTTTTGCCATCAACTCCCTTTTCTATTGCGTTGTAATTAAATTAGTGCTCTTCTTCGGGATACTGTATCCTGAACCTTTCTTAACAGAATTCGTTAAATTAATAGCCTATTCTATAGGTCCATAATGACACGGCCTTCTGGAGAACACAAAAACGCATACTTGTGAAAATACAGTATCACCCTGAGCTGATGCTGAAGTCTCGAAAGTCCACTGCTCGGCTGCAGAGGGTAGCACACCGGAGCATTTTACTTCTATAGAGATAACTTCCCCACACCGTTTATATAGAATTATGTAAAACACGCTACTTAATAAAAATGAATTGTATTACTTTCGGTATAGTCATACAATAAAGAGAAGTGCTTCTGTTCTTCCAAACTATTTCCAATAATAGTCTGTCAATACATTTAGCAAAACGTTAGCCATCCACTGTCCTGAGAGAGATTCTTCTCGACTTCTTTTTCTTCACATCCTACATTATGAATGAAGAACCTACATTTTTCTAGAGCACTTTACGTATAATTTGTGTAAAGTAACCTTATGACTTGTTAACTGCGTATAACTAGGGGAAAATCCAGTATCCATGCTGGGTAGTAATCTAGTTTTGGTAATAATGCTGAAAATACAGCACAGAACAGACATTGCATAAAACCGACAACATCTCTACCACTATCCTTGTAGTTTACACGATCGACAAGACAGCTTCAAAGCTGTTTAACAAGGCAGTGTCTCAAAAGATAGATGGACGTCCCCAGCCAAATCTGAGAAAAGTGATGAAGAAGCGAAGAAAGTTTCAAAGACGATTCGAAGGCGAAGAAAGTTTCAAAGACGATTCGAAGGCGAAGAAAGCTTCAAAACTACAAGGATAAGAAGACTGAAGATAGGTTTCTCAAAAAATTCCTTGCTACGAAAAAATCCCAAATGGACTAAGGGAAAAAATCTGTTGGGAAAGTTAAGGATGGTATGTTGTAGAGTGATTAGATGTTTATTTGAAGTGCCGATCCTATGCAGTGTTTGTTAGTTCTACGCAGTGTCGGTTCTATGAATACAATGTTGATTGCTTGACGATCCGAGCATTACGGGTTTGGCCCTGAAATTTCAAAGGTCCTAAAATATCATGAATAAATAGTATTTATTTTAACCCTTTGTAACTTGACTCTTTTTCTTCCAATATAAATCCAACCCGATATCAGATACATCAGGAGCTGGCAGAAATATTCGTGTGTAAGAAACTGGCAAACCATTCTTCTGTATGGAATTTTACGTCCATAACTCTTGGAGGGTTAAAGCTTTTAATGAACGATTGACAGGTGTTATTATTTAGTTAAGTAATATAAAAAATGTACGTAAAAACTTTAAAACTTACAAATAAAACCAGCTAATCTTACAAAAGTACATTGATGATGTGTGATAGATCTTAAATTTTTGCTACCTTATTTCTGATTTCGCTTTTGACCTCACTGAAAAATAGGGAAAATGTTGCAATGCCATTTTCATGATAGTATGAGAAGCTAGAAGAGCAAGGAGTAAGAAATTGACAATTTACTGCAATAGGTGATAGCACAAGTAAAATAAACGGCTATAAATAGCTCAAGGAAACCCAAAGATAAAGAAAATTCTCCTTATAGCAGTTATCGATATAACTCACAGAGTAAACTCTAAAGTACTATTCGTTCATCTAATTAATTCGTCCGAACAGTATTTATACAAGAATGCCAGCTTCCTGGAAGTTTCAAGAAAAATTGCTCCTACGACTCAAAAAATGTGTTTTCTAGAAACTTCCAGAAAGTCGTCAAGTTGGCAATTGTGAGGATATTTATAATTACATTTATAATTAATTAAATAATTAAATGAGGATAAGATAGGTATGTAGTTAACTTTTAGTTCTCTAATCAGTCAGATTTTTTGAATATACATTACCATTTGGAAGTTTAAAATAGAAAAATAAAAAAATCAGAAAATAAAATGTGGTCAGAATAAGAAATTTTCAAAAGATAACGTTTCTAATTACTCTTAAACAACATTTATTAGAAAAAACGTGATTAACAAAGGTACAAGGAAACTGCATACATTATTGGAATTTCCCCACTATTTTACGCTTAATGCATATAGTTTTATTTCTCTAGGTAGGAAATTCCTCAATTACTGCATTTGAAACCCTCAAACGCCTTAGCTTCACTTTATCTATTTATTGGTAGAAGCGAAAATAGCACATGATTTGATTATTTTGTTCATAATGCACTTAAAAAATTAGTAAAATATACTCATATTTAAACGATAGATACTATTCTTTAACTCAGAATCTATAAACAATCGCAGTTTTGGGGGGGGATTGCTTGCTTGTTTAATTTAATACGGCAGAGTTTTCAAAGAGAAAGCATACTTTCGTGACTTTAAATAAAATGCTTATTTTAGCTACCAAGAAATGGAATTTTAATTAAAACTGGCCTTATATTTTTAAGTAAAAACCTTAAGTAATGATTAGAGAATGAATTAAATAAAGTTTAAAGTTCAGAATAAGAAATCTCTTTTAGTTGAAAGTTAATTTGTTTGCAAAATAAAGGCTATATTAGTAAGGCTGCGTTGTCTGATTTGAGAAAAATATTTATTAAGAAATCCTAAACATTAGTACTCTAGAGTATATTTAGCAAAAGCGGAGTTTTCAGCATAAAGAACAAGAATTATGATAATCAAAAACAGACGTAACATAAACGTGGTTTGTCGTATGACAGTCGAATAGATTTGAAGGCAAGTCTGTCATTCAGAAAAAACTGAAACGATAAGCGGCTATGAACTGGCTTAACATATTTAGTGCAGTAACTCGACTAAAAATTCTCATCTCTGTAATCAAAGGCAGTATATGATCACCAAAATTCTCTTTATAAGGAAGCATGTCCTACTTTAAAATCCCAAGGCGCTTACAAAACATTCATTATTCTTAATTTCCATCTCGAACTATTTATATTGATCTAGAGCTTCCAGGTGGACAGCTGCGTGTTAATGAGCAACTAACTTAAATTAGGAGAAGATCCTTAAGAGGAATCGTGACGAAAAAACAAATGAAAGTGCCAGGATATAAACTCCTCGCTGTTTTTCAGCATCGCAGTAATCAACAGAACCTGCCCCAAACAGGCAAAAATCTCTGTTCCGCACGCAACCAGCCTAAGTATAATAAATTTCTTCCAACAGATTGTTCAGCCAGTTCTACCGAAACGATCAGCAACGGGTCGGCCTATGAATTTGAATTACGCATAACAAATGCTGATTGTCTGTTTTAAGGTGCATATTAGACCGAATACTTTGAATGGAAGACAGTTCCGTTCTAACCGCGCATTACAGTAATCGGGTTGGCTCGACTTTCCGTCTTTTTTGGCACTTTCTGAAAAGTGAATTTTTCCCCTTCAAATCTTTAACAAAGATACGGGAGAGACGAAATTGATTGCGGCTTTGTTTGCAGATTTCGCTATAAATCATAGTTTGGAAGGGAATCCCCCTGGAATTCTTTTCGAGCGTAGACTAAATGCGTTTTGTGTGTTGATGAAAGGCGGGAGTTTATCCCTAATCGCCTTAATGCGGACCGCGAAGGGATTTTTTGGACCCTAAAAAACTTCGCTGAATAGGAACGAGTACAAAAAAGTATCTAAAAACTGAGGATGACAACAAAACGCACTTCAGGTAAAGTAATTTAGAATAGCCATCGCGCACCTTTCCTACGAGATAACTCTTCGGCCTAAGTCCCTTTTTTATTATTTATTTATTATTTTTTTCTATTTCATGTTATCACTTGAAACATAAAAATGACTCTTCTAGCCCAGTTTTTAAGTTTACTGTTTTCAAATATACCCAGTAGAAAATGTCTCGTTAAAAACAAATGAAGGAAAAGAGGGTTACTTTTCAGTTTTTAAACTTACTTTTCAATTAATATGGCGTATTAATTATTTAATAACCATACATTAAATAGATATTAAACAGCGGAGTACTAGCTTATTTTAGACTAATCATCTTAAAAACGTGCTTTAAGAGTGAGAACTACTAAAACTTCTTTGCTTTAGATCATGAATGATGAGAAAAAACTAGGAATAAAGCGTATACATACAGGAATTGCAATGGTAATACAAAGCATTTTTTTTTCTTTACAATGGCGGGCCCTCAGCTGTCTTCGGCTCGGCCACTACTAAGGCCAGAATTGACGGTCACTTTATTCTGGAGGAACCTAATAGGTGAGCCACCTTTGCCTCCTACGAAGAGACGGACAGTTACAATCATGCCTTGTCGAGGATTCGAACCCGGGCCCATTGGACCCGCAGTCGGCTCCCATAACCACTATACCGTCTGGGCGGCGCAATAAAAAGCTTAAAAGGCATTTACATTGAAAATAATTTGTATTTAAATACCTGAAGTAAATGGCAATAATTATTTTAAAGTGTTTATTAGTCACACTGGTACATTTATCACAAATATACCAGAGAATGAAATTTATCCACATAGATGGCTGTAAATTTTGTAGGACGTTTCTAACTTTCTTTTTATTTAAAAGCAAAGAGTTATTAGACATATATATTATGGTCATAAATTTAATTGTATCAAGTGTAAATTACAGCTCTTTTACAGAGGGTTATGCTGTATTTCTCATTTTAAAGACAGGAAAAAATATTAGACATTTGCAAACTTTGATTTTTGGGGGGGGGGCTGAAATAGCAACTTAAAGAAGCTTGTAAGTTTTGAAAATTCAACAGCTTACTGAAATTGAAAATTAATTAGTTACTTACTTACAGTTACACTAGATGTGTGAAAAAGGTGTAACCGGAAACTTTATTTCCTCAAATATTGCTCCTAAATATGTATTATCAATTATAAAATTTCTAAGAATGAGGTAAGAAAATAGTACTTTGGATAGAAGGTATCTGAGGTAAGAAAATAGTACTTTGGATAGAAGGTATCTATAAACATAAAATCTGTCTTTTTATATGATCTAGTAGAGCAAAAATTCCTATTAGCAAAATATTTACCATGGGTTTTAAGCGATAAGTAATTAATAAAAAGTCCAAAACATCTGAGCCCAAAATTTGTGAAGACATTTGAGACAGAATTTATTGACTCAGATCGCTTTTCAGCGAATATTACCTACAGAGATCTTAGCTTTTCGACGAAGTCTAGGAAGCAACAACAAAACTAAAGCTGTACGTTGAAGATATGGCTCTGAAAGGGCTAAAACAGAACTCGTTATTAATTTGTAGCTGCGCCATGAAAGTATTTATTGCATATGCCTTTGCGAATTTCCCACATACATGTATTAAATATAAATATATTAAGACATTAAATGTGAACTGCTTATATTTAACTCCTGAAAGCATATTGAATAATACTTAGTAAAAGGAATTTTTTTGTCTACCAGGACCATATAGAAATTTAACTTAATCTACCTTAATCTGAAAAATTTTGCATTAGAAAGTGCGTGCCTGAGATCAACAGATAAGTAAGTAAAAGTCTATAGTTACCGTTATCCAATATTCTGCGTACCAAATAATAGGAAGGCATCAAAAAATATTTTCATTGATGAAAGATTTTTTTCGCTGCTTCTGTCATTTCTGTGTCTGTGAAGGTTCTTGAACTAATTGCGCTTAACAGAAATAAAAAGCTTAACCAATAACTTTCCTTTAAAATTTTTGCATAATGTTTTGCGAAGGTTTCCATAAAAAAGGGATACCTACATTTCTCTTAGTAAGAAGAGAAAATAAAACCTGTGAAAGAAAACCTATATTTACATCGTATTCCATTAGTAATCTTAGTATTATGTATTTCAGTTTTATTAAAGTAAATATAATTTGCAAATGAAAACCTTTGGTTTCCAAATTTTTCGTCATAGACCCTTCCTTAAATAACTTTCAAATAACTATTTACCACAAAGTTCTTCAAAAGGCATTCCGAGTTTCAAAAATAGGCAAACTGTGGTGCGCAATTTATTTAATTTAGCCATCTAACTTTGGTTTCTGCTTCTAGGATAAAACTGATTTGAAACGAATTTAGATAAGTTAATTTCCATTTACGTCTTTTCATATAACTTATAAGGTATTTATCCCGCCTTCTTAGCATGCCTTCGTGGTGTAAAGGTCAACACGCTCGGCGCGTATTCGAGAGGTCCGAGGTTCCAGTCTCGGCGAGGGCATTGCTCATTTTTCATGTCTCCTACTTCGAAACAACCTAATGTCTCTACAGTGGCGCCCCAACTAAAAAAGGTGGTGGATGATGATGTTCCACCATCAGGATTTGGCGAGTGGGTCATCTAGTCCTCAGTCACCGTTTAAAAGGGGAAGTATATAAGGTATTTCTCTTGCCATCTTAGCATGCCTTCGTGGTGTAATGGTCAGCCTACTCGGCGCTTATTCGAGAGGTCCGAGGTTCGAGTACCGGCGAGGGCATTGCTCATTTTTAATGACTCCTGCTTCAAAAAAAAAAAAATCCTAATGACTCTACAAACTAAGCATTTGTATAATTACATTTACTCCCTGCTTCCACCTCGTCGAGCTGCTTTTGACTGAATTTTTAGCGAAGGTCATTGGAACTTCTTTTTCCGCATAAATGTATTTTCGACTGGAAATTTTCAATGCTGAAAGTTTAGCTCCAACATTTCTTTCTGCTGTCGAAACTGAGACTTCACTTTTCTCCTTTATAGAATTAGTCCGTATTTTAATATTGACAAAAATGGTCCATTGAAATTAAACAGATTATAAATTATCATAAATAGATTTTTAAAATTCTGTTATTTTAATAGTATAAGTTTATAATTTATAATATAGCAGCAATCTCCTGCAATAATTTACCGAGTTCATTAGTTAGTAAATTAGGTAATAAGTTGTATTGCTCGTCTCAATGACTTTAACCTCAAAACTTTTATATCAGTTGCGTATTGTTATTACGTTTCATTTATATATTGAAAAGGATTCAAAGTACTCTTTTAAATATATAACCTATTTCCGATTCAGTTAACAGCGAGACGTTTCGGTCGTTTTCCAACAAAATCATTCCTGGGTCGAATTTTTTTTTTCAGAAATTATTTGATTTCTAGCTCCAAACAATATTTACGAATGTAAATCTTAGTCGAATTTCAGCAGAAAAACATTTTTTTTCCAAAAGATGGATTTATATATAAGTTCTCAATTAACGTAAACTAAGGCGTAATTCATCAATTATTTATTAAAGACCGCCTGCTCAGTTCAAATCTGATCAAAGGTCATACAAAGGAGAAATCTCTCAAATCTCACAGTTCGCAGAAAGTAAGTGGAGTTAACTGCCGGTTTCAACAGTTCATTAGAAAAGAGCAACCTTTCCGTGGATTCAGAAGTTTCTAGCTTCGAGTCCAGGGCAATGCAAAGATTTTATAATAGCTTCTAACTAAAGCTCGGACTGCTGCGATCTTCATAAATGTGTCGAAATTTTTAGCACTTTTCCCATATTATAAACGGATCCTCATAAGGATTGGTCATCTTTATACCAGAGTCTTGATGCATTGTAGCCGACTTCCTATAAAGGTGCCGGTACCTTTACTATGATGGTGCATTATTATGAAGGCATTCTCTAAATTCTTACTCTGAGTAAACACCTACTTAGGTGTCGTTCTGTCCCACTCTAGCAGAAGGAGACAATGAGGAGTTATTTGCTTGATAAATTGTTTATATACAGGATGATAAATTAGCGCTATATGAGCTAAAAATAAAACTTTTTCATCCAAAAAAGTGGTGAATTAAAAAAATAATAAACTAACGCAGAGGTCTTAAAAACAGGTATCGGGATAAATTGGTTCTTAAAAAAACAAAATTAAAGCTTTTTCTTTATGTCTTCGAGGAACAAAAAGCCCAAGTACTGAGACATTCACTTTGCACCAACATGTTAAATACAAAACAAGTGATATTCGAAATTATAGTTTTCTTATACCAGCTTCACTGTTAACAATTAGCTCTGTTTTACAGAATATAGTATCATTAATCACCAGAACAAGCTATTGGTTTTTTTTTTAATATCAGTTTCTTCTTAAATTAAAGACTATTTAACTTTAGTCGAAAATAGATTCTTCAAATACTAGTTACGCATGTTATTTATATCCGTCATAATTTGCATGCTGTTAAAATTTAAAGACCGACTGAAAAAAGAAAGGACAAAAATAAATTGACGCAAAAATAACACCGTTATTTAAATAAATTTTCACGCCCTGTTGGATAATCTGTAATTTCAGCTTCCAGACAAATCAGATTTGGCAGCACACAAAACAGCAAAAATTACAAATTCATTTTTGGCGGAGTAAAACCGCAGAACAGTGGTAGTTCGACACAGGTTCAAATAGTGGAGAACTGCGTGATAGTTTTTGTTATGTGTAAGTTAAATGCTTCCTTAGAAAATTTTCTATGAAGGCTCTCCTTCTCTTAGGCAAACGACCTTGGGTTTTGCCGTAATCCAAATAATTCAATGCAATTCTTTTTGGCAGAAATGAAGCACCAAAAGTTATTTCGTGATCTATGTTTATTAACTTATTACAAAACTGGATGAAAAAAAACGAGGTTAAATAGTCGTAAACGGAAAGAATCTGCTACTTCACTGGAATACCAAAGTTGTTTACTAAGTTTTAGAACGATTCTGATAAATTCTAAAATGGTTTAAAAGAATTCTTTTGAAGCTTGTCATTTTGTAACTTGTTTATTATCAAAGGTAGTTAAATATTGTTTGCTTTTCAAGTGAACATTACCTGAATCGAAAATTATGTTTGTTTTTGCGAGATATCTTACTTTGTAATTGAAATATACGTTATAAATATTACGGAAATACAAGAAAAGGAAAAACGGCTATGGGTTGTCTTTACACTGAGTTTAAAAAAAAGAGAGAGTACTTTAAGAAAGCATTTACTTTTGCGTCCAATGTATATGTATAGGTAAAATATAAAGTCTCTGGCCTCAAAAGAAACTTTACCAATCCAAAAACTTTTGCAGTATCTTTAAATGCGTCTCTGTCAACAGTAAAGGAAATAATAACTACAGTATGTTAAAAACTAAAGCAGAATGGTCATCACATTTTGCTTAAAAAATGTGGCTGAGCGCATAGCATGATGCAGAACCTGTTTTTTGACAAGATGCAATTAAAAATATTTTATACAAATAATTAATTATTTTTTATAAAATAAGCTTTTATTTAAAGTTGATAAAAATAATTAATGAACTAAAAGGAAGAACATAATTTATCAGATAGTTTAATGGGAATAAGATATTAAATAATTCAATTCACAAAAGTCATCTATAATTTTATATCACGAATAACAAAAACGTTTAGCAGCCATAATAAATTTATAAAAGCGAAAGCTAATGCATTTGATAAAGGAATTAAAGCAATAGATGTTGTTATTTAAGCTCCCACGCTTTTATTATTCGGGATATAAAACTATAGGTCAATTTTGTAATTATAATTATTTAATTTCTTTTTACCATTAAACAATACAATAAATTATTTTCTTCTTTTAGTTCATTAATTATTTTATGAGTTTTAAACAGAAATTTATTTTACAAATTAATTTTTTAATTTTTTTTTTATTTTAGTAAAGCGTTATCAGTCAAAATATTCAATTTGAAACTCGTGTTTGAACAAAAAATAATCACTTTTTTATTTTCTGCACTTGCCTTAACTAAAGCAGCCGAAAAAAGCCTAGCAATTTTGCCAAAAAATCAGAAATTATATTTAAAATCTCATATGAAATTCATTCAAAGCGTTTTTTCCCTCTCTATCCAATGACGAAAACAGTAAAATTCTGAGAGTTTTTGTTTATTAAACAAACATATGTGAATCGTTCAACATTAAATTTTAAAAAATCCAAATCAAATTTTAAAAACAAATCACTTCACCGAGCAAAATCCATAGATTATCAGGAAATAGTTTAAAAATCGATAAGTTCGGGACATAATGACAAACACCATGAACGAGTTAAGTAAAAGTTCATAAAGCGCGGCAAGTTTTAAAAAAGCTAGGCACCTAATTAATATTTTTCTTATCATTTTTTTAAAAGGGAGTGAAGAGTTTTTTTTATAACCGTTGAAAATTAAAATTTTTAATAAATAAATTAAAATGTTAAAATTTTGTTGTTATACAAAAGAATTATTTTATTACGTAGGCAATATTTAAGAAAAGAAAATCAACTTTTAAAATGAAACGCTGAGAAAATTTTACGTAAATTTTTTGCAACAGAAAAAATTTAAAATGATACGATAGATTTCATTGCAGACATTTTGAAATGCTTAAGGAGGGAGAAAAAGAGAATCTATAAAATGACTGAAGACTTCTATAGTAAGCTTAATGTCTTTACAAGTAACTCCTTGTAGATAAGAGATAGAAGCAAGAGGAATACTATGGTGTGATGACATCATAACCTCAAAAATATGTTTTGAAGTAATGCCGAAGGAAGAGCTAATATTGCTCTAATTCTGATTTATTACTGCTGCGTATTTTATTTTAATGTAGAAAATTGCATTTATCATTATTTATTATTCTCGTTTTAAAAGAGAGCGAAGAGTTTGATTTATAATATGTGAAAATTTCAAAATTTTGCAATCGATACATTATTAGATGTTGAAATTTTAAAAATAGTCCAAAAATAGAGCAATATTCGGGGATATATGTCTTTCAGTCATTCTTTCAAAGCCCGCTAATGTTATGAACTATTGTGCCTCTGGTGTGATAAAATAAGCGCTCTCTAAACTCACGTGTCTTTCTAAATACAGAAGCAGATAGCCCTAGTGTGCTTTCCCATAAATAACTAAAACTAAAAAAAAAAAATTCTAAACGCACACCTAAAATACTGAATGCAGAGTTCGGATGTAAGTGTTCGACTATATCAAGTTACCTCTGTTTGCGGAAGTTATTACAGAAAGCTAATAGTCTTAAATTTAAAAGAAGTTTGTTTTCATTTATTTAAATTCAGATCCATTGGTCTGGTTTAATGGTAGCTAACAAACTGTGATTGGCAAATCGGAGATCAACGGTCTGGGGTCTATTTCAATCCAAAGTTTACTTGGTTTTGCGTTTTCTCTCCCATGTCTTACGGGGGAAATATCAGTCACCTTCTGTGGTTCACTGCAGTCAACATTCTCGGTGATGACACTGTGAAATGGTCAATGGGTTCAATAATAATCTCGAGGAATGCCTTTTCATCAAGTGCCTGGCGACTGGATAAAAAAGTGTTATTGATACTCATGTATTTAATGTCTGTTGCCTGACGCTTTTTGTTCATTCTTAGGAAGATAATCTGGACAAATTTAACAGTAGCTGATAAACCTCTTTCATCAATTACTAGCAAAAAACTATACCGCGCTTTACCATAATCAAATATCTACTTATAAGGTATTTCTCTCTCCTTCTTAGTATGCCTTCGTGGTGTAAGGGTCAGCACATTGGGAGCGTATTTGAGAGGTCCGAGGTTCGAGTACCGGCGAGGGCATTGCTCATCTTTGATGTCTCTCAGTATGAAAAATCCTAATGTCTCTACATCCTAAGCAGTTCGGCTGCAAGTATTGGAACATATCGATAAACATATATTGTGCGTCATTTTTATATGTTTAAAGGTTTTTGAAAATGAGTTATACCCGGGATCGTGCTTATATTTAATAAAATAACATGTCTACGGCAAATACACCTGCTAGCTTAAAGATGCTACAATACCGATATTAACCCTTATTAATGTTATAATTGATGCAACGTTTGATTTAGTAGATTTCTCAAAGGCAGACTTTTTTAGAATATTTCATTTAGAAGAACTGCGAATGTGAAAATAATTTTTTCAGAAAGATTTCAAAGGTTGTCTCCCTTAAAGGTAAAGCATAAATATAACTTTAACAGTTTATTTTAACTTAAAGTAACTTATAACAGAGATTTCTTTTTGAAAGATTTTATTCAAACAGTTTCGAAATATTAATATATTTTAACAATTGCAATAATAATTCCAGTCTAAAAGGCCCTGGATGGTTATCAAAAGTAGATTTTAAGTTGTAATTTCAGTTTTCTTGAAACTTAAACTGAATTTAGAATACTGGCAAAGTTTTTTTATATTTCAGCAAAACAATTCCTACAGTAATCTTTATATCGTCTACTTTATAAGAGCTGTCAACTTTTAGAATGCTACAGCAATAATGTTAATGAACAGAAATGTGTAATATGAATGGCGCAAACGTATGTCAGGTTTTGAAGTCTTCTAATCTATTTTTCTTCTTACAGAATGTAATAAATTTTTGTAGTAGCATTTAAGAAAACTCTAAAATCACTAGACTTCTTATATATATATATATATATATATTTGTTATTTAAGTAGCATTGTTCAGGAATAACGGACCTAAAGTTATCTCCAAAAGAAAATATGAAGCTGAGCAGCAAAACAAACCATTCCGTAGCAGAACAAGGAATCACAGAAGTCAGGCTCTAGATGAAACTCCTGATCCATGAAAAAGAGACCTTCAATTGGAGACATGCCAGAAAAGATCTATTCCCGCTATAGGAGAAAAGCATTACTACCGAGATTTTCCTTTCCATATAAACGCAGAGGCATTTGCCCCTTAATGAAGTGACGGTCATGTTATTTTGCTTATAGATTAATTGTTTCGCAAATGCGCGGAGGCATCGTTTTTTCCGTCAGTGGACTGTACTCAGGGTACAGCACAGTTATAAGCTGAATACAAATCAACGAATTAATGAATGTTTTTCAAGGTGTAACTTAGACCAAAATAAAAAAGATTAAATTAAAAAATGATAGTTTAAATACTTGGTAGTTAGTTATAGCAAGCTTCTAATTCGCCATAACGGATCACGCTTCAGTTAGTCTAAAACGCCATTTTATGTGATCTGTATAAAAATATCAACTGCTATACATCCGAATTGGAGGAAAACAGAATTCTTGGGTAATTCACGGCATGAGCAAAAGGAATTTGCGGAGGTTCCCCTTGCATAAAATCTTGCGTTCCGGGGCCAAATTGTAAGTATTTGAGGTATCACGTGCGTATTCAATACTCCGTGTTAGGTGTATGCTAATGAGGGGGTTTAAATGCATTGAAAAATTTAAATACCGGTATTAGATTGATTTTACCTCCTTACTTTTTATTTCCCGGATTTTGAACGGAAAGTTTCTTCCACATTGCGTGGAAATTAATAAGTGAAGAGGAAAGAATAGAGGGCTTTTTACTCGAAGAATAGAAAAAGGTTGAAGAGTTAACGCTATTGCCTCAAGCTTTTACGCTCCCAATATAAATGGAAATTGGCGGCGCACCATTGCCGAGTGATCTTTGTTGATATTTCTTGGAGCAATTCAAATATGAAAGCATTTATGTTTAACGGCATAACATTTTTTTTCTCTCCCATGCTCCAAGCAGATAAAAGGAAAGTTCCTAAACAGAACTATCTGATTCCGAAACAAACTTTTCTCGTTTCGTTGAGTTGTGCTTTTAAATTATTCTGTCGTTAATTACACAGCAACCGCTGTTAACCCCTTTAGTCACTCTCTGATCAATTATTCACTGAAGACCGCGACAATACCTTCATATTTTGGAACCATTGCTGGAAATGTAAGGGATTGAGTTTCTTGCAGTATCATTACCTACGTTTTACTTAATAAGATTGGTGGAGAGTTTTCTTTTTTTAACCAATGATTTTAAGACGATCTGAGGCAAGATCTTTCAGAATTATTAATGAAGTTTCTTTCCATTCAGTTGTAGAAGCAAGTGATTTCAAGATTACCGTGGCGGTGTCAATATTACAAACTGTAATTCGCAAATGCAGAAAATCCGTTAAGACCATTACTTTAATCTTCAATAGGCAACAACAGTAGATGGAATTAGGGAATTTATTAATTTAGATAATTCAGATCTTTATGAGAGGAGGATGTGTTTAAGAATATTTAACCTCAGCTGACAACAAAATTAAGGCAGTAAACTAGCTTCTAATGAACTACATAACTCACTAGGTTTATTTATTCACATTTTAAGTATCTGACCTATTTGCGTGTTCACTCAGAATTTCTGCTTCTCACGCGAAACAACAATAATTATCTGTTAACAGTTCTTCAAGATTGAGTAAATTCCAATCGCTCTACGGAACCAGGAAATCTTTAATCATTGAAATAATGGAAGGAAGGGTTCATGAGTTGCAGGTTACAGGGAGTAAGAAAATGATACTAAACGGATGAGAAAACATTGAACACGCTTCGCATGCTGTGACAATTTTAGAAAATCCAAGACTTAACCGATAAAAAACAGAATTGTCATTAACTTAAGGTATTGTTTTACTATTTTATTCTTTTCCACTTTATGTTCACTTTTCTCACTTTATTTTCCCTTTCTCACTTTTTCGTATATTTTAATTAATTATTTTTTTGTTAATTTATTGCACTCACATCACTATTTTAACATTTTAGGTGAAATGACTATGCTAATATTTTGCCCTAACATGTTTCTTTCTCTTGCATTACTTACAAATATATCTGCCTTCATGGGTAACGCTCTAAGGAAAAAAGTATTTATTTATATTACATATGTAACAAAATAACTAAAAACTAATACATTTAGAATTATACGTTTGCTACGGAGAATCTACTAGATACTGTTAATTTCCTAAATATATTAGAGGAAATAAGAGTTTTAAGAATGCCATTTTCGTAGAAATAAATTTGATTCGTAGAAATAAATAAGGGTACATGTATTAACATAATGAATGATTCTATGCATAAGTGAAAATGTCATTTCTAAGACTCTTATTTTCCCTAACATATTTACGAACTTAAAAGTATCGAAACAATAATTCTGAATGCATTAGTGTTTGATTCTTTCGTTATATATGTAATATAAATAAATGCTTTTTCCTGAAAAAGTTGTCCATGAAGGCAGATGTACCCGTAGGTAGTGCAAGAGAAACATACTTAGGCAAAATTAGCAGAGCCATTTCCCCTTAAATGTAAAATTAGTGATACGAATGTAATAAATTAACAAAACATAATGGACTAAAATGTATGAAATATCAAAATTAGTTAATGTAGTTCTAAAATTTGGGTGAAAGTTGTGACTTTGTTCTAAAATACTCAGAATATATTAAGTTCAATGGTAAAGATAACTGGTTCCGGAAGGTAAACATTACGGTATAAAAAACCAAAACCTTAAAACCTTTCAAATATAAAATATGTGGTAAAATTACAAGAAAATATCTGAATAAAGTTCATAATAGTGTCTAAAATGATGTAAAATACTGGAATTAGTAATGGCAAGACTACTTCAGATTGAAAATGGAACTATATACATATTGTAGACTGAGTAGGAGTTTAAACGAAAAATAATTAATGGCCATAAACTTAAATGCTTAATTTAAAATATTAAGCAGTGTGAGGAAAGTGAAAGATGGGAAACATCTGGTAAAATTAAGTGAAATAAGTAAAATTAGAAACGTTATTGCAATCGAAAATTGTTAGAAATGAGAGTTAAAAAATTGTAAGGATATGTCAGAGTACGTAGAGAAATAACTGATATTAAAAATATAAAAGGCGTTAAAACTGCATCTAAAATTAAATAAAGTTCATGTATATAGAGTGAAAATATAGGCAATAAGTTGAAATTTAGAGTATGTTGAAAATCATGACCGTTAAAATGTACGAAAGAAGTTAAAAATTACACCTAAATTTAAATAAAGATCATGTATGTAGTCAGAAAATATAGGGAATAAGTTAAAATTAAGAATATGTCGAGAATTACACTTAAGTTAAAAATAATACTTAAAATTAAATAAAAGTTATATGTTTCGTTAAAAACAATAATATATTAGGTTAGAGTACGTGTAAAATTATGAAAGTTAAAATGTACGAAATAAGTTAAAAATTACACTTAAAAATTAAACAATATAATGAATAAAACACGCACTTGAGTAATTTCTCTAGTAACATTTAATAAATAAGTTGAAATTAAGAGTATGATGGTGAAAAGGTATGAAAACATTCCTATGTAAAACTAAATAAAACAATAAAAAATTAGTAATGCAATTAAGTTTATGGGAAATAAATGTGTCATTACGAAGTAAAAATATAAGAAATAAATTAAATTCAGAGTATTTTGGTTAAAAATGTTCAATAATAATTAAAAATTTACGCCTAAATTAAAGCCTCGTGAATCAATTATTAAATTCAGACTTAAGTTCTTAACTTAACTTAAGAGTTCTTAAGGTTACGTATAAATTAAAAATTACAAACATATTCGTAATGCGAAGAAAAATACGAAGGATAACTCCTAAAATTTAAGGTAATTGCCGCTGAAAAGTAAGTAAAACATAATCTCTTTTAAAATTGCGATGCTTATGTCTGTCCTTCCCTCCCTTACCAGTTAGCTGGGCTTCCCGCTTCATCTGCGGGCTTGCTACGAACTGAGCCTCCTACTTGTGAACTCTCCGTTCTTACAACTAGAGCCGTTTGCTATACGTATAGGCAAAATTTCCTTAAACTGTTTCAACCGAAATATTACGCTTGAAAATCAGTGCTAGTTGTTTATAAGGTTGATAGGTGACTTGTATATACTTAAGAGTCTTAATATAATATAAACTTAATAGTTAATTTGTGTATAAAGGTCATAAAATTCTTTATTAGGAGACTCTTGCTAGCGAGAGATATTTCTAGCATTCGTTTTGGTATTTTTTAGACTATTTTCTCATTTTTCTCTTCGGCAAATAATTTAAATTAATGCTACGCTACAACCCTATTCTTCACGCGAATTTATCAGAATTTCTGATAATTTCCTAATTTTCATTTAAGGCTCTCATTTTCCTGTATATGTAAAACCGCTTTTGCTATGAATTGCAGTCAGACACATAAATCCGAGTTAAATTTTTCGGCAGTTTAATATTCATAATATATTTGTTAATTATGTAAATAAAGCCGGATCTTGTAATTTACGCGTGATCAGTGTTCGTGCTTATATAAAATTGACAGTTTAATTTTATGTAACAGACTTCACTTAGTATATTTTTTAGTAATACGTCAGTTTGTTTTCAATAATAGGTTTTCTAAGAACTCACATTTTTGTTACAAATACATATTTTTTCATGTCAGTACTTAAAATAATTCTAGCTGCCTAAATTCATTCTAATTTTCACGTAGATAACTCACTTTTTATTTGACCTCAAACAGCAGATTTCAGAGTGTGTACCCAATATCTGAAAGCCTAACTGTAAGTAATCTTGGAAAACAGCAGAACGACCAACGTAACTTAAAAAAAAAATTAATGACCACCATATAATTAAACAGCAAAGAATTATTCGTTGTCCCAAAGATAGGTTTCTGGGCTGAAAGGCTTTGGGCATAAAAAATTACTTTTTGATTATCCCTCAGACTGGGAATCCTTTCAGTAAATCTGCTGGAGGTCAATGCTAAGAAAAAGATAATAAGCAGATCTCTTCCAGTGACAGAAAATACCTGATGTAGTGGAAATTGAAGGGCACAACTTTACAGGAAGCTAGAATAACATGCAACTAACAACTTCATCTTGTCGTGGACAAGGACAAATGGGCCTTACCATGTTATTTAGTTCGAGCGGTGGTGGAGGCGGAAGGTAGCCAACATAGTAACACTGCCCTTAGAAGGAAATATCTCCCGTACTGAAGCTTGAAGGCTAACAACTTAACAAGTATCCCATTGAGCTTCCTGAAGCTACAACATAAAAGTCTTTGATTGCACGTGATTTATTAAGGTCAAAAACGGACTGCGTACTGTATTTGTGCATTTCAGTATTTCAAAATTGCAATAATAGCTGAAACTCAGCAATATTAAACCCCATTGTAAGTCAGGAGAGACGTATGTATTAAGCGTTTATATTGGTTTATTTAAGATGCAGATGTAGATATTTTCCTCAGTTAATGATTCAGCTTATGGTTAGTTATTTTATTCTGAAGTGAATGCACAATGAAGAGCTTAAAGTTTCTATCCCATAAGATCCTTCCTAGCTAATGATAGTAGCAAAAATGCGTCATAATACTGCGAAATTGGTTATTTCATGTTAAAATCATTAACGCGTGTGCTAGCTAATAATGATAGCAACAATGCATCACGATATTACAAAATCCGTTACTTCATGTTAAAATCAAGAAGCCGTGAGCTACAATTAACTACTTGGTTTTGCTATTCATTATTTTCAAGAGTTGAAAGGACCCCTCACTGGCTGAATGAATAAGCCCACTTAACATTAGTAGTTCAACCCGCATTAAAATCCCCGCGAATCTCTTAGCCGCATGTATGTTTCCATGGGTTTTTCCCCATGTATAAGATTATGTGTCAATCAGTTTCTCTAAGGAAGTCCTTGACAAAGGATTTTCTCTCTTGAGTGCCGTATTTAACGATTTTATTGCTGGAAA
The DNA here is from genome assembly GCA_000611955.2 of Stegodyphus mimosarum. Taxonomy (NCBI): domain Eukaryota; kingdom Metazoa; phylum Arthropoda; class Arachnida; order Araneae; family Eresidae; genus Stegodyphus; species Stegodyphus mimosarum. The sequence goes on from KK113229.1 coordinate 860,367, forward strand.
TAGGGAATCGGGTTTTTAATAAGCGGCAAATTTTCTTAGTGACATATGTCTCTGTTTCAGGGATTTTATTAATAAAAAAACGACTTTTTTAAAGATTGACTCTGATACTGAATTTCTCGGGTATACGTGATATACGCATTAGATCAAATACAGGCAATCAGTGTATCAGATAAAATACTGATAATTACATGCACAATAAGTAACAGAAATTAATTATTAAAAATGGTGCAGGTTAAACAGATCGATTGGTGTCAAACGAAATTACTACCGTTTTTCCCTATTATTGCAGTTTTATAGCAAAGTTTGCGCAAGTTATCTGCCTAAGGAGAGGTATACCTTCGTGGAGGAATGTCTAAGGAACTGGCTTGTATTCCCGTCACGCATGGATTAAATCAAAACAGTTACAATAACAATTCTCCAGCAGGGAAAAGAGCTTAAATTTATTTTGATATTGCTTTCAGTGTTGATAGATATTTACCCGCCATCCGGTTAAGTTATGCATAATAACAAGCAAATTTTTGACTTCTTTCTTTTTATAGGCAGTTTTACATGGAGTGAAATTTAAATTTCAAACAGAAAACCGAAACTCAACAATGTTATTATATGACACATTACTATGTTATCAATATCTCAACTAAAATGAACTGCAAAACAAAAATTATTCAGGAGAAAAAAAAATAGTTGTACAAGATTTAAGAAAGAAATGTATTTTCTCCTAAAAGAATTAATTGATTAGACAACTTAGAAGACATCTTCCTGAAAATACCGTAAAAACTTACTGCCAAAAAAACATCAATAAATGTCTGACCTTTCGTTATTGAAATCGTAAACTATTTTGGTTGAAATTTAAAGCCTACTAATGTTACTGATAATGTTAATCTGAGGTGAAGACTTAGAAAATATACGGATTCGACTGGTTAGCATCCTTTTACTAAATGAAGTATGTATGCATTTTATCTTAGCTACATTCAAATGCTATTATCAAACTATTTCATTTACACAAATTTAATCAAAATCAAAAATGATAAGATCCATGGCTTACAACAAATTTTGATGAATATCCTAAATGCAAAATACGATTCAAAACGTGCTTGTATATTTTTAGGAATTATGAATTACCCCCAAGTCTTTTTTAATACACATCGAACAATGTCCTGTTATAACTGTGACTACAAAAATGATAATTTTGATTTTGATTTAATTAAGGATGAAATTTAAATTTAATTTCTGGGTTTTTAATTTTATAAAATTAGCTGTAGTATTGACTTAAATTTCAACAAATTTTCTTTTAAAAAGTTTTGTTATCTATTATTTTTAATAACGTACATTAACGCTTTTAAAGAAGCACAGTTGTTTTGTATCTTTATTGCAGTCTTTGATATGCGATTTTAGGTTTGCTTCATTGAACATAGCAAAGATCACGAGAACTATCTTACTAAGGAGCGGGATTCTTTCGTGGACTACTTCTAAGACATACTTATAGAGAAAACCGGAAAATATTTACGAAGCAACCCATTTCGGATATTTGAGCACTGGTCTAACTACCAGTGTTCAGCGGTTTTATCCATTCAACCTCTGCTGTGCATTTGATCTTTTATAATAAATAACAAAATTTTTATGAATATTATAAACTGAAATAATATTTCATTCAATAATTAAAACTGGGCTTTGATTTTTAAATTTGACAAATATTTCTCGCTCCAAAATTTTCTGAGTTTAAGATTTTAATTTTACGCTTCTCTGTGGATATTTCTTTTCCCATTATGAGGCAAAGTAAACTTATCGGATGGTGGTCCTAACGGACTAAATTGAACTGTTTAGTTTATCGCAGTGCATGCGAGGCTTATTTGCCTAAGGGTAAACTTCATGAAGAAGTTTTAAAGGAAATTGGTTTGTATTCCCGGTACACATGGGTGAAGCCACGGAAACGACCATGCAACCAGGCCATTCTCCAGGATTTAAACCTGGGTCGGGTCCGCTAGTCACACCAGTGCCTCTTTTAAAGGCCTTTTTGTAGGTGTGGGATAATGTTTTATCTATATATGCTCCATGCATGCAAGTACTCAAGCTTTGGAGATTTTGTACTGTTGTGATAGATATACAAAAAGGGCTTAATCTCAAATCATTTCATTTTCTTTTTTATGTTACTTTTCCCTCTAACTTTTCTAATGTTCTTAATTTCTCTGACTGTTTTACAATCCTGATTTATAATTTTTATTCTTTTATCGGGTAAATGAAATGCATCACATACCATACATGCTATTGTACGTTTGATAATGAGCCAAAGTTCTTAGTCTTTTTTGACGAAGTCCCATTCACTCTTAGTAGCTCTTTGAAGAGAAATGTAGATTAACAAACTGTATAAAATTTATTTAACTCACATTTAAAAAAAGAAACTGTGAAATGAATGTCAAAAATATAAATTTCGTTTTAGCAATTTTCTGGTGAATTAATTAAATTCATGTTTCTATAGACAGTATGTACAAAATGTTTATCATCAAGTTAATATATTTAATGCCGAATAGTTCGAGTATTTTGTGATTTTTCCTTAACTGCCATACTCAGAATTAATTACATAAGTATCTGAAGACAGGAAAGTAAACAAACAAGGTAATATTTTCATACAACTTTCTTTACCTACAGTAAATTTTATACTCATGAATTGGCTTAAGGTGTAAACATTCGTTAATTTCGGAATGCAAACGTAAATGAATTTCAAAGCAAAATGTTCGATATCCTTTCATCTGCTTCCCTCATCACGAGTATTACGTTTTTCTTTCTTTCTTTTTTTTTTCTGAAATACAGTTTGTTTCGTGTTCAAGAGTTTTAGGCTTAGACTATAGTGAAACTAAGAAGAATAGATAAATTATGACATGGGAAAATGTTGTTGAGCGTTAACTATGCTGGGAAAACCAATCACCTGTTAGTTAACTTCAATAAAAATGTTTTAAATTTTACTTAAAAAATAATAATGATTTTAATAGAAATAGAATAATGATTTTAATAGAAATTAATAAATGGAAAATTATAATTACAATCCAAACAGTGTACATAAAATCGCGTGGTTAATATGCATGTTTTGCTGTACTTTCAAAAACACATGCTCGCATGTTATAAAAATTAGAAAATCAGTTTCATGAATTATTACGAAAACGAGCTCTTCTTTAAGTTTCTCACAATCGAAAACGTACGCGATTGTTAGTATTTTTCCATCTAAACAGGTTGAGAAAGCAATAAATCGCTTTCTTAAATGAGACTTTTATTTTTATTTTTTGCTTTGGTGTTTCTTCTGAACAGGTTCTTAAACGCATAAAATTGAACCATACCTCCAGCGATATTGTAGTCCGAAATTAAGCCACTATCGCTCGAATGACCTTGCGAACTCATCTGTCGCGACAGCGGGGAGCAAAAGGAAAAAAAATAGTGACCCATTTTTTAGCATTAGAAATTCGCACCACGGAAGTGGACCTGCGGGCACGTTCTTTGTCTTTCTTTGCTTATCGCAAGCACCTGATGCTCACAGAACTGCAAGAGTGTGGTTAAGATTTTAGTTTCAGTGAACTGGAAATTTATTTAAATACTTAAATTTTTTAATGGAAATATTATTTTATCAACAAATTTTATTTAGCCTTGTTTTATAGTTTTTATATTAACGCTATTTATTTACTGGTTTCTGTGAAGAGATTTAGTAACTGCCTGTTCCTTCACGTAAGTAGTTTTAGCCAATTTGGATATATGGGCAAATTTGGATGACAGAGCTCAGTATTTCGAAGCAATTAATTTTTACTCGGAGGCCTACTTGCAAACTGAGGAAACAATTTGTCTTTTTCTTATTCTGTTTGTTTATCTGCTTCATTATTAACAAGCATCGTTGGCTTTGACTCAGAACTGACGAAATCGTGTTATTCATTAAGTAGTTTCCACTTAAGATGAAATTTCTTTAGAATGAAGGAAGGAAATATACTAGTTACAACAGTATATAATAAGGAAATTACCTTCGTACCAGACTTTTAAATGCAAATTAATATAATTAAATGGCAATAAATATTCGCGCCGTAATTAATAAGGCTGAAGGCAAGATTCCTAATTTTCATTAAAGTTTTAGTTTCATGATAGTCTATCAGCTTTAAAATTCACATCGAGAAGAGGATGACTGAGAATTGTTTCAAACATATTTCCCTCCTCAACATAACTTAAATTTTACTTGCAAGCATATCTATACGAGAACTTGTAAGCATATCTGTATGAGAACTTGTAAACATATCTGTATGAGAGTTAGGCAGTAAAGACTGAACTGCTGCCTGAAAATCCCCAATTAAATATCGTGATTTGTATATTTTTCCATAAAGTATTCAAACCATTGCTAAATCCAGTTGTCGCAGATTTTCTTCTATTTTTGAAAAATTGGTGCAATGTTATGATCTATTTATACATCCTTTAGAATTGTTTTTGCAGATTTGATTGCTGCGAATTTTGAAAACAATGTCTTCGAATTCATCCTTAACCAGGGAAAATAGAAAAAATGTTATATCGGTCCATATTAGGATTATAATGAGTGACTGGAATGCAGAAAATATTTAGGAATTCAAATCATAATAGCAATATGCAGAGATAACGTGAAGTTTCCACAGGGAACTCAGATTGTTTACTGCCCATATGATCCTAGAATTTGCACGGAACTGACTTAGCACTGACAGCGGTTTCTTCAGGCATTATATGCGTTTACGAATTTTTGTATATATGTAAATAATTTTAGTGAATTTTGATGCAGTATTTTATTCAATAATTTAACATGAAATCTAAAGATGCGAAGCTTTGCAGGAAAAGTTAGAATACAGGTGCAAGTCTATTTAATATTGAATAAATGATTATCTCGCTAATTTGGCGAGATATCGCCAAGCTGGCGATAGTTTTGTCAAAAACGGGCGCGAGATATCGTCAAAAAATTTCCAAACATGGCAACCGTTCGGCGACATTTTAGTCTGGTACCTCTATAACTGTAATGGGTATTATAATTGAATAACTGTAATTGATGCTATGTGTAGTTGCAACCGTATCCGGCCCACACATACCTTCCAGTAATTTCAAGAAGTAGAAGGTACTAGAAAGCTCTCGGTGGTCGGGAGAAAACTATATAAGATTGGGAACAGCATCAGTTTCTCAGTAGTTGTTAATTCAGAGCGACTTCGGGATAGTGAGATATCCGTGAGAGCTTCGCCTTTTAGATGCACTTTGCATTGCGTTGTGTTTAACGTTTTTCATAGTTTGAAGTGAAACTACTGATTCTACTCCGTGGTACTATGAAGAGCTGTACGAGTACTTTTGTGAAACTTTCCAAAACCGTTAATTGTTTCTTTTGATTAAATAAATTTCTCAAACTATCATCGACGCTGTGTGCATTCAATGTATTACCATCCCGTAAGCACGCAACAATACTGATGTATCCTACCACACAGTAAGAAAAGAAAATCACGATTAATATCTGCTTATGGAATCGAAACTAACGTCTTTTCAAAAGATTGGAGTTTGTCCAAACGTGCTTTCAGAAGACTTATGTCAACACCTTGATTTCATATAAGAAAGTCAACACTGTTATGAAGGTGTTTTCTGTCTTTTTCCTTTGTCTTTGATGATGCAGCCATGTTTCATTGCGATAGCTGCAAGACTTTTTTAAAAATCTCAATCAAAATTTCAACTCAAAAATATATTTTCTGAACAAGGGTATTTCATGGTAGGCAGGTAAAAGATTCTTGCTGTTAACTGGATATGTCCAAACGTTTACATCACATTTTTACTTTTTGATCAATATGAAGTAAACACAGATAGTTTAAGAGATTATTTAATTTGACCATTCTTTATTCATTTCTATTAAAGCAGCTGTTTCAATTTTCAACGAATAGCCTACGTACTTTATTCACAAAACTTTTATTTTCATGGAAAACGTATAGAATTTCAGCTATGCTTAAATCTTCTCTAGAAGCTAAATCATGGCCTGAAACGAATCACAATTTCCTTTTAATTATCTAATGAAAGCTTCAGAGTTATTCGCTTTTCTTTTCTTGCCCTCCTTCAAATGGTTTTAAAACTATTTAAGCCTTATCTGTCTTTGCCTTTTTATGCCTTTAAACTCCAATTTTGAGTCACCTTAGGAAGTTATTTGAATAAATTGCAGAAATAAATTCCTTATACACCATTTAAACATAAAAAAAAGACGGCACATATTGTAAACGTTGCTGTAATGTGCCACTTAACGGCAGTCAAAGAATTTTAGCCTAAATATATAGTTTACAGAGCTTAAACTCTTTTTTATCATGAATATCACATTAATTTTCAAGCAAAAGTTTTTTATTTATTTTTCAAAAATTTAAATTTTTAGCTTCTGTATGCTCCAGAAGTAGGCATATTAATTTCTGATGTAGCTACAGCTGACTCACCTTAAGTTTGCCTCTCAAATATATATAAGATTCAAAAAGAAAAAACTTACTTTTTCTACATACATATTTTCATTAATGCAGTTGCTAAAATACACGAAAAGAAAATAATATATAGCAGAACTGGTTCTTCAGCAAACTATGTTACGAAAAAATTTTAAAGCTGAATAATTTAGTATATTTTGATTCTTGTTTTACGCGCAAAATAGTAATTAAATATACAGTTAAATATAAATATAACATATTAGTATATAATAATATACGCTTTTAGAGAAAAAATAATTAATGATGATTTACCTTAAGGAAAGCAGTAAGAATGAGACCCTAAAAGGCTTTTTGTTTGACTATTTCTGTAAAACACTTTTCACCTCATAAACAAACGGGAGATTGAGATTGTGCTATTGTAAGGTTGCAACTGATCTTCTAAATATTACTTAAGTAGTTTAGTTTTCAACTATGAAATTGACGTTCTATAACAACTATAATAAAACTTGACGTTCACTGTAGGTATACTTACCCTAATCTCATTTCAAGTGAAAGTCGGTTCGAGACAAATAGGTGCATTTAGATGTCCTGGAAACCGTGCTTTCAGTACGCCATGTCTACTGTAATGCTACGTCGCTATTCTGACTTGTTTATTGCAATACGCTTGTAATGAAATACTCCAGGAAATTTCTTCGGATAGAAATTGAAAATTTCATTAGTATTTTTTATATTCCCTGGTAGGATATTAAATACTGATAAATCTTAACTTGATGAAATGTTTGAACCACAGATTGCACAGCTAAAAGTCCATTTTAATATGGACATTTTCCTAAATTAATAAGTACATGTTTTTAAACTTCTTTTCGCGAAAGAAATCGTGCTAAGTCTAGCATAGAACAATAGTCATGCAAAGGCTATCCAAAATGATGGAAATATTATGCTTAAAAGCGTTAATTTTGTTTCTGTCAGTTACGTAGTAGACCGTAAAAGTGGGCCTTGTGATTTTTGCATGATTATTTTGTATATATTTTAGAGACTGCTTAAAAATGAAGGTTTCAAGTTTCAATTGTGGCTTGTAAAACTTAGTTTGTAGTGACGGAAAGGGAGCGACTCGACTGAGTTCCAAAAAAGTCAGTTTGTTGGCGCCCGGCTCGTTAGTGCATTTGAAATATTTTGTAAAATTATTGAGGATATCGAGAAAATTTTTTTCAAAAGTCACGATAGCGCACATTATTTACGGAAAAACATCGTCTGCGAGATAAGTCTGAAAGAAAAAACTAGTATTACTAACAGAACCAGAAAAAAGTTAAAGAGGTTGGTTACATCTAAAAACTGTTGAGAAGAAGATGATCGCTAATGATTATTATGAATCTACAGAAACCAGCTTCATCAACTACAATATGAAGGGAACTGCATAAAGTATAATATTTACGGCAAAGTTTCTATCTCTAAGCCTCTTGTTTCTCAAATATATGTAAAATGGAAACTACGGTAGTACCAGGAACACAAACTGTAGAATGGTGGTCAATGGAAACACGTGCTTTTTTCTGATGAGTTAAACTTCATCTTATTCCCCACTTTCTCTTCCCCCCAAACTGCATTTTAACCAATCATATCCATTCAGTGGTGCAGATACAATTTCCTACACTAACCGCATCTTTAACAGAGGATTATGCCTCCACTCACTGAAGTTAAATGGTTCATCATGGTTTGGAAAATGTGAAGTTACACATCTTCACCAGCAAGTAGAATCACCAGACTTAAATATCATTGAACCACTGTGGTCCGTGCTGGGAAACAGAGTAAATCAATTATCTTCTCCAGCATCTGTCAAGAAAGTGAAGCAGTTTCTGATAGGAAAATGATATAAAACACGTATTACAGCATTCAGAAATTCTATGCCTCTATTCGAAGAAGAATGGAAATAGTTTTGCATACCAAAGGTGTTCTTGTACCATATTAGGTACCCAGTTTTTTTTTTGGCTTTTCCATTATTTTGGACAATCCCAGTACTTGTGTTAATGCTATTTACCGCAGTTTTGGTAAGATCGTTGACAGTGCACTATTTTGCAATTGGTTTTTGAATCGATCTAACACGTACTAAACAGTAATCGTATTTATGTACGTAGCTTTAAATTTTTTAGTAATATAAATAGATTTGCTTTCATAATTCTTAAACAGATTTTTTTTCAATAATGCAACTAATAGCAGGCATTTTAAAATTTATTTATTAAAAATAAAATTTAGCGTATTAATCGTGAACGTATTTTAGAAAAGAACGAAAAAAAGGCAAGAAAAAATTAGAACATCTTTGTTTATTGACATTAAGCTATGAGAAATTTAAATTGAATTTATTCATTGGTATTAGTACTGTTTTACAGACAATAATGTCAATAACGTAATTCAGCAATTTCTGCCCAATGTAGGATTTTAAAATTAACAGATTTCAAAAGAAATATAAATTGCCTACTTCTAGAAATACTGCAACTGAAGTAAATCATTACATTATAAGGTATATCTTCCACATTCTCAGCGTGCCTTCGTAGTGTAATGGCCAGCACACTGAGCCGGTATTTCAGAGGTCTGTGGTTCGATCCCCGCCGAAGGCATTGCATATTTTTTATGTCTCCTGCTTCCAAAAATACCTAATGTCTCTACAACATTACATCAAAATACTCTTACAATTATTTTTTCTCAATAAAAAATAGTTTGTACCATTTACAAGGAAATCGGTGTTGAGTATTTATTTAAGCACAAAGGTACATTGAACACTGTGAAAAATATTTCCCATTTCCCTTTCTTATGTCAAGTCTTAAGCGTTTTCAGGGAAAAAAAAATTGTCAGTATTTTGAGTTCTTATAGGTTACGTCACGATATCTGAGAATTTGATGTATTTTTTCTTTTTTTTTTTTTTTTTTTTTTTTTTTAAGTAGTTCAACAATTTTTCTATTCTTACCTTGAAATTTTTTTTCTTTGTTTCAGTGATAAAGGTAGGAGATATAATCGAATGAGATTTAAGAGTATCAAATAACTCCATATTTTGGAATATTGAAATATGTTGAAACTTTTTTATCGCTAAAAACATGGTTTCTTTCTTTAAGGATAAACCATTTTTGCGATTTTCAGGTATAACTGAAGCTTCGAAAAAAATTGCGTATTCAGTATTTTTCCGTCATGACTATTATTTTCAAGTCCCATTAGCCTTTAATGACTACTTTTAAGATTCATCGATATTTATGAGAGTTCCTCAAAATATGATCCTTCTGAGAATTTTTTTAAGCAATGTATTTTACGATTGTTCAAAAGTAATACGGTTAATAATTTCAAAAGTAATACGGTTAATAAATTTAATTTTTGACCTGAATATTTCTTATTGAAATTTAGAATACTAAATTCAGAAGTTCTGAAAAATTTCTACTTGCTTCTTTGGAACAAAGAAGTTTTAAGTAATTATTTAGATTTTTTTCTTTCCCTTTATTATCTACAACTATCTTACACATTTGACTTATTAATTGTTCCCACCGTATCTTTTGTAGAAGTCAAAGTGAATGGCATTTTTAAGAACACCAAACTGCTAAAGAGAAAAATTAGGACAGAAATAAAAGGGTTAAAGGAGAAAACATCCAGGACGAAAACGTTGTGGGGAAAACAACGCAAGGCGAAAACTTTGTCGTGGGAGAAACAGCATCGTGGAAGAAAGCAAAGCAAGGACAACATATCGCAGTTCTAAAACATCATAGTACAAAACGTCATCATCGAAAGTAAAGCTATTGACATCGTTGTAGAAAATATCATGGTAAAAAAAGTAAAGCACCTGTAAATCATCGCATGACAATAACATCAAAGACATGCGTTCAAAAGACATTGTGGCTTTATAAGTTGTAAATCGTATTTGCATAGTGATTTTTGAACGCAAGAAGCAATGAGCAACATTTTTGTTCTTTTATTTTTGAATTAATTAATAAATTTTTGCGGAAAAATTAAGAAAGAAACTTAATCATTCAGAAACTGAAAACGAGTAAGAAACTAATGCTACTTAAAATAGTTGGCAGAATTTTACAATTTGATAAGTAATTAAGGAATTTTAATAGAAGTAAATGCATTCAGTCGCTCATCTTCTTTTTTCTAATTTTCAGACTATACTTTTCATGAAAAATCACCAATCATACTTTATAAAAGAGACTAACTATTAACTGTTATACCCAGCATTATTTTTCTACTCCTTTTCAGTTTTTGAACTTGCTTCTTCCTTTTTCAGCAAATTTTTATTAGTTACTTCAAAAACATGAAATTTAAAGGTAAAATTATTCCTCATTCCTTCTTGAGCTCATAAAACATTATGCGAATATGCAGTTACAACTTTAAAGCCTCAAAAACGCATGTTGACGATATTATCGTCATGCGTTGATTTGAAGGTGTTTTATTTTTCACCACGATACTTTCAAAGACGATGTTCATAAACTGCGAAGTTTATGAACCACTTTATTTTCGATGACGATGTTTTAGAACTCCGATGTTTTTCCTTGCTTTGTTTTCTTCCACAATGTTTTGTACCACGACATTTTCGCCTTACGTTGTTTTTTCTCCGCGACGTTTTCATCCGCGATGTATTGGGCGGAGTATATAAATAATAAAAGCCGAGTATATATAGTGACAGTGAGACAGAAGTAAAGCTGGTATGAGGAGATTCCTAAGAAGCCGAGATTTTTTGTTTGAAATGTAGTATTAATCTACAAATTAAAAGTATTCAGAGTAAGATAATTCTACTGTTTTAAGAACTGGTGAATGGCATTTCACAGTTACAACAATCCTGATGACAAATAAGGCAAAAATATGAATATTTGAAGCGAAAAGTATATCAAATGTAACTATAGGGAACAAATTAGGTATATATATATATATAGAGAGAGAAAAGATAAGAAAGATATATGTATAGAGAGAGAAAGAGACTAAGCATCAGTAACGGTGGTGCTGGCGATTGAGTCATTTGCTCTTAAATTAATTTTTCAGTTCAACGAAATCTTGCCTGAAATACAAGTGGAGTCATTATTTCCAAAATTACAGTAGACATAACTCACAGACACTTCTAAAAATAGTTCATTTTCGTCATTTCGAGAATGAAGCACGAACATTTTTTTTTTACTTAAAATACTTATCTGAAAATCATGCTAGTTTTTCAGAAAACAAGCCTAAGCACAACTTAATATTAGAAAATATATTAAGATGGGTTATCACTTTTAACGTTCAGGTTAAAAGACAGCATAATCACTTAATTTTAATTCAAGATATAATATTTAGACAATTTTATCATCTTTCTTATGGAATAAGAAAACTTATCAAACTTATATTATGAAGCTACACTGGCATAATTTTTTCCCTAATAAAACAGCCTAAAAATTATAATATTTTCTTATTTGAGGCAGTCTGATATTTAAGTCAACACACAGTATTACTGAACCTCCTCTTAAATATTACACAACACGATTTTGCTCTAACATTTTGTTCTGAATTCAATTTTTCGAAACGAATGAGGTTAACTACATGAGGTTTCCATTTCCGCGAGTAATTTAAATGCGCAAGTTTCCCTCAGAAAATTTCTTATGATGGTGTGCCTGCTTTAAGACGGATATTTCGCAGGGTTTTACTATTTTGATAATCAAGCAATCAACCGATCCGAATGTTACGTAAATATGTGTTAGTTCCCTATATAAAATCTTGCGGAATCATACGTTTTACTAAGAAAGTACACCTCAAGTGGTTTCCCAGATTTTAATAACTATGTAGTATATCACAATAATTGACTTATTTCTTCGAGTTTGTAAGTTATATTTCTGTTAGAGGTGGGACAAACGAATAATAGACCAATTAACAGATTAAAATCTTACCGTCGACTTAATTCTTCAGCAAATAATAAAATTGTAATGTTTGAAAAAATAAATATTTTCTAATTTCTTGAGAAATATTTTTAAAATCTAAAAAGTGTGATTAAAATTTTATAGTTCAGACTTTAAAAACGCATACAGTACACTTGCGTTGTTTTAAAGCCTTGCGTTTAATGAAAGCTTCTCGGCATGGTTGTTTTATGAATAATACGAGGAAGGTTTCAGCATTAGACACAAAATTCGAATTTTTGTAATGTAAGAGAAATGAGACAACATCTAGTCTCGATTGGAGATACACATAAAAGAAAAGTTCCTAAAATGAATAAAAAGAGAAAATTTGTTTTCCGAAGGGCATGAAACATTAAATTCACAGTGTTTCCAACAGGTAATAAAATATTTATTTAGCTGAAAAGGAAATTGATTTACACGTAAGCTTTACGGAAATGGGTGATAATATCTAAGATACCTTGTTCTAGTTAAACAGAAACGAGTCTTAGATGCCAGAACCTGAAAAGTTGACAACAAAAATTTTCTATGTACGCGTAATATCAGACTTGTGTGAATGGGCTTATAGTGAATGAGTTGACAATACTTTTACTGAATTTAGGTCAGCGTTTAAGCAAGAAAATGTGAATAAATTCGTTGGTGAAATCATGGTCAAATACAGAAAAATAATAAAAATGATGATGATTCTTTTTAAACAAGTGCAATGTGTAAGTAAGTTTTCATCGCTTAACTATAAAGAATATTTTATGTTTTAACATTTAATCTTTATGCAATGACTGGTTCATCTGGTTTATCTGGTTTATGTAATGACTAGTTCATCTGGTTTAATCTTTATGCAATGACTGGTTTTAACATTTAATCTTTATGCAATAACTCAGTCTTAAATTTTGATTTTTATCGTCTTTACCGTAATAATGATATATTTATAGTGACATAGCGTATTCCTAATGACTGAAAATCTAACTCAATTTCCAAAGCTTTTATCATACTTAACTTTATTCCCGTATTTTAACATACTAATAAGCATTTAACGTACTATAAGTTTCGCAAGGAAAAATCTGATTATTCTATTAAGACATCATTCTTACTTTCTTTATTCCCGTATTTTAACGTACTAATAAGCATTTAACGTACTAATAAGTTTCGCAAGGAAAATCTGATTATTCTATTAAAACATCATTCTTACTTGAATTAAAACTTAAAATCGAATCCTACCTTTAATTTTTATACCTCTTTCGGTATTCAATTTTCTACAAGAAACTGCCATGTACGATTTACAGAGTATTAAACTCTGGAGTTCCTAGAGTAAGATTTTTGAATGATATTTTGATGAAATTCTTCTAAGAATTGAAATGTTTTCATATTTCTCAAAAGCTCTTTAAACATTTATTCCATTAAACGGTGGCCTGGTTGCAAGTTTTATATCGCTTCTCATGCTTATTTACTTATTAATCGTACTTATATGAAGTCAGTTTCCGATATATTCTGTCAACAGGAGAACGTTTTCTATGTGTTCCGATTTTGCATGTCTAGATTTGTAAAATGCAGCGTGAATTTAGTCCCTGATTTAGAGAAGACTGAGCAGCGTAATTCTCCGAAAGTCAATCTTTCTATGCAATATCCTACGCTTAAGTAATCTTTTCTCTCCGCTATAGAAACAGCGACATAAGACTCATTTCCGAACACTAAGAAAACTGCCTGTTACTCAAATAAAAATCAGTTGTAGCGATTGTATTCTACGATTGGACAGAGCTTTCCGCCACTTTCACGGGAATGAGCAAATGCTTCTTCTATTGGGACTAGGGATGTTGCAAATGGAATAGTCCAAGCTGCACGCATTGAAGGAATTCCTTCGTGTATGCTCTGCATATGTCCACGCTAAGGTATCTCATAATAAGGTTTGATTCATTTTACTTCCTTTTACGAAGTAAAGGAAGTAGTGTAATCGCGAAAAATTTTGGTTAACATATTTCAAGGGAAATGTTCATTTTGACCGTTACCGATTCTATTTGAAACATTTTTTGCGAGACGTTTGTAAGTACAGACAGAATAAAACACTCTTTTTTTCCAAAACGGGTTGTAAAATGGATTTATAACAGATTCGGAAGAGATTTTTTTCGTGACGTAGGTACGCACGTACGTATGTATGTATGCATGCATCTAGCATAACTCAAAAACGATTAGCCGTAGAACGTGTAAATTTTGTGTATGAGACTGCTATCACATCTAGTTGTGTACCTCCCTGTTTTTATTGCAATCGGCAGTACCAAACGTATATAGTATATACTCAGACCCCCATTACCGGCCTTTATTTTCGCAATCGTTGCTCGTAATCATATACTTCCAAGTACAAAAGTGTTTTAAATGACGAAGGTGTTCATGTTCTGGAAATGCCAAATTTAAAAAAAATAATTTTCGATAAATAACGAAATCTATCTTTTAATGCGATCTGCCATTTCTATATTTATATTTGGAAAATTTTAATACTCATTATGAAGAAAAAGTATAAAAAGTTTGACTCTCGAATGACAAAAATTGACCGGGATATTTAATTTCAAAATTTGCAATTTTTTATGTCATGTTCAATTTGGCTTGAGGGATCGGTTAATTAAGTTAGAATAATTATAGATATTAAGTTTAAAGGAAGTGCAGAAAAAAATTTGTGTACTTTATAGGCCTTACAAAAAAGTCATATGGTATGGATATCAAATTTTTTAATCAAATGGCCAGATACTTGGAACTTAATGCATTCTTTAGTTGGAATTAGTCAAATTGATATTTTCCCTAATCAATGTAAAATTTAAATTAATACTTTGATTTTTATTAGCATTTGCTATAACATTTTGCTATTTTCCGCCATTACTGATAATTTTTTCGCGTAGGCCTGACTATGTGATCACGTACCCCCAGAAATGTGCGTACCAGAAGCGCTTCACTAGACTATTAAATGCGACAGATTATTCGATTCAGACTGGATATTGCATTTCTTCTTGGGGGAGGGGGGGATCAAGTTACTTCGGATTTTGATTTTCACGTGCTGATTTAATTCATTGATATCCTCTTTCAGAGTATCATATGACGAAAGTAACAATTTAAGCTTTAGAGAAATTAAATAGAAAAATGTGGGAAATGAGAAAAAAAAAAAAACATTGCTAACTAGCTTTGCGTCTTCAGTAAAAAAAAAAAAAAAGACGAATCAATAAGGTAAAACCAAACCATAAAAGCTAATAACATAGCTTAATTTCAAACCAAAACGAAACTTTTTTTAAGAATCTGAACAAAACTAGAATAGAGAAACTCTTACTTTCCATTGAAATAAAATTTTGATTTTTTTTTAAGTTCTACAATTTACAAAATAACTATCTGAGGTGACTTTTTATTTTCATTCGCTCATTTAAATATTCTTAATCTTAGTTCTCATCATTTTCACAGAAAGCATCATAAGGTGCTGTATAAATACTTTGAGCATGGACTGAGTTTGACGGATCTGGCGTTATATATAATTTTACAAAATTTTTCTAACTGGAAATTTAAATTCGTTATTTTGTGAAAGTTAGTTTCAGAATATGTTTAACTTTTTAAGTAAATAATTTTAGCAATATATCATTTATATGTTGCTTTTTAACAAAAATGATTTACATAACTGAAATAAGTTAAACATTTTATTAAAAAAACAAATGCAGTTAGTTACATTAAGTTACCTTTGGGACATCTGAACAGAAGCTTTCAAAGCTTTTCAGAGCAAAAATTTGAAAAGCCTCCATTTGAAATAATATGATTTCTGCAATGTGTCTTTTATCTTTTTCCATTAGAAATGATTTCCATAGTCTATGTTTTCCCGGTAAGGCAAAGTATTCATAAAGCACAAAGACCTGAAAATGTTTTCTTAAATTTTGTGCAGAAATCCATTGTATTATCTCGAAAATTTAAACCTTTTGGGAGAGAAAATTGCTTACGCTTATTTTATAAAACTTTTAAAATAAGTTTGGGAGACTATTCAGGCATTTCGTAGACTTTAATTTCTGTGGTTTAAAATGTTTCAAAACATACTGCAATGAATAAAGCTTAAAGAAATCTTTCTGAATTTGCAATATTTGTAAATTGTACCAAGCACAGAACCCTTTTAATATATTCTCTCTAATATTTTTATGCTAGTTTAAGGTTTCATTAGCTTTTCTAAAGAGGATTATATCATAAGGCGAATGTCCATTAGTATATAACTCGGAAAAGTAAAAAAAAATTTTTCACGAGTGCATGACTCTTCTGCTTTATATTTCAATTTAGAAATGCATATATATATATATATATATATATATAAAAAGTTATACTGAAACTATTTTAAAAGCGTATAATAATATAGAAGTTCATTCATATATTTTTTATCTTAGAATATTTTTGTTCAGTGTATTTTGTCGATGAATTTCGTGGCCTTGTCCTGATGTTGCTGTCAGGCACGTGAGATAAGTCACATCAACAGCGCAACACAAAAGTATTTTTTTCCGTACTGTAACTTATCAAACGAAACTGAAAAATTTCGCTATACTAGAAAGATGCAGATCTTTCACATGAAGTACGTAAATTAATTAGAGTAAATTAATTAGACACACGACATTCTATTGCAAATGCTTACCATGTAAGAAGTTTTGACTTCAAAATTGATAATTTTTTAGGAATAGTAATATGTTTTGGAATTTTAAGAGTTAAGTATTAAAACTGGATAGACAATATAATGAAATTTTATGTCTATGAAATTTTTAATACGTCTTTTTAACATTTTATTTTATTTTTTCAAATGCTGGTCTGTTGTTCTTGATCTAAATCTTACAATATCAAAAGAAAACATTTGTTTCAATTATTATACAGAAATCCTTATTATTAATGGGTTTTGCTCCTTCATATAGATGGTTCCATAAAACGTGCGATGTTGAAGTGATTCGCATTGTACCTTGGATCATAACTTTGTATATACTTGAGTAATATTCTCTTATAGTCTCTCGCTGTTCCTAGTACCATTCTCCTCCGGTATGAGTAAATAGTGAATCCTAAAATGATCAGTGTAGACGTCATAGAATTGTAAATTCAGAATATTCACATGTTTATGCATGTAGTCTAAGTCAGGAGTAGACAATTTCCGAATAATTCGACTTTTTTTCTTTGAAAAAGTATTTAGATCTAAAAAGAGTCTTACTAAAATCTTGAGCATTCGAACTTGCTTCTTGCGTGTACTGATAAGTGACAATGTGGCAGAAGGTATTAAACAAACATAATATTATATAGCAAACAATATTTATTATCAGAAAAGTAGGTACAGAAAAATGCAGATTAATTTTTATTTTACTATCTTATCATTAATGGGAAATGTGCGTCTGCATGCTTCCAACTTAACCTTCATAATTTGGTGTGTGCCCAAACAAAGATAATGATAATAAATCTTCCGTATAGGAATAAGTACGTAAGGTACAATGCTTTGTTATACAGAACTTTAAATATGGAAAAGCTGTTTCACATTGGTAAGTAAGCCGCCCAGACGGGAAAGCGGTTAGTGACTCTGACTGCCCGAAGACCCAGGTTCGAATACTGGAGAAAGCAGGGATGTAAATTGTCTGTCCCTCGATAGAAGGCAACGGCAGTCACCTATTAGGTGCCTCCATTAAAATAAACGACCATCGCTTCCGGCTTTAGTAATGGACAAAGCCTATTAAGGCCAGTGCCCGTCATTAGGGGGCAAATATAAGTAAAAAGATCCAAAACAAGAATAGCTATATTCGCTAAATTTTGATGATATTAGGGTGCTTTTCTCGACTAACGTATTTCCAGATATCTTTCTCATGTTCTCTGGCTTGTAAGACTAGAACAGTTTATGGAGCTATAATTTCCTTTTTTGATGCGTTTTCGTATTTCTTTTCTTTTAATTTTTTTCAGTATTAAATGTGTCAAAAATTTTTGCCTCAGTATGTATTCTATTTAAATCCTTTTTAATAGGAAAAGACAGATACTGAACAATAACTTTCTCAGAGTCATGAAAATCAGACCTCAACGAATTCAAACACTTTTCTAATTTCTGCATAATTTTTAATTTCTCCCACTTTTTAATGTTATAATTAAAATTTCGATGTTCTTCTAGGTGATTAGAGATATATGGAAAGTGATTCAAATTGTTTCGTTGAATATCTTCTATTAGTATAACATTTTTTTCTGCGTATTAATGTTATTGATATGATCGTTTTATTATCTTGTTTTTTTTCTTGCAATTCTAAATTTAAATCTAGTTTCAACGTAAAATCTGAAAAAAAAGCTAAATTATTGAGCTAAATTTCATCATTTAAATTCGCATATCTTAATCTTGCTCTTTGAGAAAATTTTTATCTCATGTAATAAATCACGAAATCGGTGCAGAAATTTACTTCTATTTAACTACTTTACATTCGGTAAGTAAAAGTAATTCTGGCTGGCCTTCATCAAAATGCCTTTGAAAGAAATATCTTTTGAGAGAGCTGCCTTGAATGAAATTAACAGTTTTGTACACTATGTCCATTATTTCTTTGGTATTTAATATGTCGTTGGCTATCTCTTGTTGGAAAATTTTGCAGGGGTAGCTCAAAAATCTTGCGAATTCGTCACAAAGTAGACCAGTAGAAATACGGCGACAATAAACAATAATTAATCTCTGAATACGAAACTTACCTGACGGGACATTTCGATCTATAGTCCTACGACAAAACAGTACTGGGCTCTCTGAGTCTCATTCAATATTAGAAACGGCGTCCTGTACCGGAAGTTCGAATCGCATGATGGAAAGGCATTACGATGGCAGCTGATACTTTCAAGATCGCTGATCCCGGCCCTTATTTTAAGGAATTGTACAGCAGTCCGACTAGAGGCCACTTCGGAATAATGAAGACTTTGCATAGAGTTCGAGAGTGCTTTTACTAGAGCAATGCAAAGGCTAACGTGCAAAACTGATGACAATCAAGCGATGCTTTCCGGGTCAGAAAACACTTAAGACACGCAGCCGGGGGAAGAAGCAACTTTACTACGTAAGAGCGCCTTTTGAACGTATCGCCTTTGACATCCTGGGATCTCTGCCACAAACTGCTGATGGCAAAAAATGCATCCTACATTGTCATCGATTACTTCACAATGTGACCTGAAGCGTATCCCATCCAATCAGGAGGCTATCAGGGTAGCAAAGTGGTAATGATACAGGTTTGGATTTCCATGTTCGAAGGGCCTCTTTAGTTACATTCCGATCAAGGAAGGAATTCTAGTTAAAGAACTCTGAAAATTTCTCTGCATAGACAAAACTCAAAGGGCACTTTTACATCTGTAATCAGACGCCATTGTAGAGATGTTTAAATCGAACCATCCTTAACAACCTCTCGCTGATGGTTTCCATAAGCCAACATGACTAAGATCAGAAGTTACCTCTGTTCTTACTCGTCTATCGCAGTACTGTCCACGAGACTGCCAACTATTCCCTATCTCATGCTCTTCAGTCGTGACCTTCGTGAGCTGTTACTTGGTCTCTCACCGGAAGCGCCTTCATCGCCTGAGGAGTACATTCAAGATCTCCAGGCACGGTTTGAAATGATGCACAGTTCCGCACAAGAGAGAGTCAGTTTGGCAAAGGACAAGATGAAGACCCGATCCACATGAGAGCTACAGAACATCTATTCAACGAAGGTGATAAGTCCAATTCAATGGAAAGGACGTTTTCCTCTGTGCAGTCACCTTGGGACAGACCTTACTCGGTCCTAAACAGGTTGAACGACGTCGTAGTTCGGATGTAATGGTGTAATGGGTGCTGTAATTGAGTAAATATAATTAATTTATCACTGTACGCAACTTTAACCGTGCATGCTTTCCAGTAATTTCGAGAAATGGAATTTACTAGAGATTTCTCGGCGGTTCGGTGAAAACTGTATAAGACCGGAGAGAGTTTCTACTGTCAGTTGTTACTACAGAGCGGAATTCGGAACATTGAGATATTCGGCTTAGCTTCGCTCTTTAGATGCAGGTTGCAATCCACTGTGTTTAAAGTTCTTAGTAGTCTGACTTGTAATTACTGAGTGTACACTGTGATACTGTGAAAAGCTTTACGAGTATTTTTGTGGAAAGTTCCAGACCTGTGAAGTGTGACCCTTTGGTAAAATAAATTTTATCAAGCTGTCATCCATTTTGTGTGCATTCAATCTACGCTGGTCTTCAAAATTAAAGGATAATGACAGAAATAAAAAGTAACTGATCCTAAATGAAAAAGTATTAGTAAAAATTTGTACAAAAGCATTATTTAACATAAGTTATAATGTTTGGCACTTGATTATTCGCAAAATATTGAAATAAAAAAATTATGGAAGTTGGAAAATATTGAAAAATTAAGTCACTTGTTGCGGAAAATATTTTTCTTTAATATAGTGTATGGTCACCTCGGAAAGACATGCATGCCTTACATCTTGATTTCATGGACTTTACCAAAGAGTTGATCAAGTCTTGTGAAATTGCATGCACTCTTCAAAAAGAGCATTTTTCAGCTACTGGAGGGTTCGGAGAGGAATTTTGTGCTCTAAAATTCGGCGCCATAAAGCATCCCAGACATGCTCAATCGGGTTTAAGTCGAGTGAATAAGGTGGCCAACCATTGGAGTGATATCTTCTGTTTGTTGGTATTCTGACACCATTTATGCTCAGTCAGGCCGAGCATTGTCATCAATTAGCAAAAACTCTGGGACAACAGCATCATTAAACAGTCTGACTTGGCGTTCCAATACCTCGATCACATGTCTCTGAGGGTTTATAGAACTTCCGTGAAAGATGTGTCGCTCAGTGCGGCCATTTGTTGTGATTCCTCACTAAACCATTAAACCGCGGTCGGGATATTTCACGGTCAGGAGGACAGGAGGCGGGAGAAGGCAAGTTGCATATTCCTAGTTCTGTTCAGATGAGAAAACGTCTAGAATCACTGTCCAGACTATATCTAGACTCGTCAAGAAACAATACTCGAGTCCAGTCTTCTTGGCTTCATTGAACATGACGACGGCACCAGTTTAAACGAGCACCTCTGAAACCTGGAATGTGACACAAACTAATGGTTTTCTCGACTACAGTCTGAACCTTCGTGCAGCAAAAGAATGGCTAATTCAAGTTCATGTGGCAGCCTGAAGGTCTGAAAACAAATCTCTTGTAGTCGCTTCACGTTTTCTTCGAGCCGACAACAACAGAAAACGGTATTTTAATGCAGTTTTTGCTCTTGTCGCCCTTGACCATGCTGTCTGTCAACTGATCCAATGCTTAAAAAGTGGGTCCAAACTCTTAATATTGCACTTTCAGGGATATTCAAATCTTGCGTGACCTCCAATTGTGTTTGACCTCCCTCGATTCTACCAATTATTTGCCACTTTTGATCTTCGCTTAAATGATGCCTTCCAGCCATAACTACTGAATTTTGATCACTTTTAGAAACCACATTTATTTTAAACAACACTACAGACCGGAATTCCAACATGCGTCGATTGTGCACTACATTATCAGTCACCGAATTTGCATATTTCCGGCCCTAACGTATGCGCGGTAGTGCTATTTTGTGTTCAGTTGTCTTTAATTAACATAAATAATTACATCAATGGGCAGTGTTTGCAATATTAATTTAGTGAGCATATTTTTTCTCATTATTCTTTAACTTTGATGACCAGTGTATTACGAACCCACGGTTGGCTTTGTGTTGGGGAGGGGGCTATTCTCCAAATAACTGACAAGCACATCCTTTTTACACTGGCAAAAGTCTGCCCCGTTAAAGTCTGTAGCATATTTAAAAAAAATGTAGAAATCGGCTAGTTAATATCTTTTATCTTTCTTGTTTTAAACGAGGGGAAAATTTTGTTTTATAATCTGTATAAACTATAAAAACTTTACACCAGATGCGTTTTTAGAAGTTAAAATTTTAAAACAATAGATATTAAATAATTGAAAAAAACCGAGCAATTTTCGAAAATTCGTGCATTATGATAAAATTGTCATATCAATTTCCTTTAAAAGATTTTTTTCTCATATAAGATAATATAAACAGTAAAAACTCTTAGACATTTAGTTTGTAAGTTAAAACGAATATATGGGCGAAAAAAAGTTTCACTATTAAATTTTAAAAAACCTAAATCGAATTTTTTTTTAAAATCTCTCGTTCACGTTGTATTATTTTCCCACAAACAATGCGTATGCAAAATTTGAGTTATATAGCTTATCAGTAAATAGTTTAGAAATCGATGGCAAACCATAGCGACAAACACCACAGTTGAGCTACAGAAAAGCTTATAATAAAAAATTTAATTTTATTAACTTCTATACAAAAAGTAATATTAACTTTTATCTCAAACAGCAAATTAATATTTAAGAAACAAATTTCTGTTTTATACATATTCTAGTCCTTTCTAATGTTTAAAATCTTATTAATGAACACCAATCCTAATTTACTGCGATGAAAAAGCAGAAAAAAGAACAGCCATTCTCGAAAATTATTCTAGCGATTAAAATAAAAACAAAATGATGTTTTTTACCTTAGCTTATTCAGGAACTTGAGGCATTCGAATTTCTTAAGATTTTTCTTTCATGTTATGTATATATATTTATATTTAGTGTTTGGAAGGGG
Source organism: Stegodyphus mimosarum (assembly GCA_000611955.2). Classification (NCBI taxonomy): domain Eukaryota; kingdom Metazoa; phylum Arthropoda; class Arachnida; order Araneae; family Eresidae; genus Stegodyphus; species Stegodyphus mimosarum. The sequence continues at coordinate 883,309 of KK113229.1, forward strand.
AAAATTATTGAAGAGTTTTAATTCTGCAGTATAATGCTGTTCCTGCGGGAATGCGTTTCAACTATGAACATTTGATCTATGTTTAACCTAAAGAGTAATCGTGATTAAATTTTAACGAAACGAATCTAATTTAATTTTGAAGTAGGATTTTGGAAACGTTAATTTACTCCCTTCTGGTCCATTTTAATATTTATTTGTAAATTTATTGGTTGGTCCATTTTTAATATTTATTTGTAGTCTTACTATTAATATTCAGTTTTATTGCATTGACATTATTTTAAGCTAAATCTGCTAAGCTTCTGTGACGTCCGTCAGTCTTCCTGTCACAACTGTAAAAAAATCATGGGAAATATTTCTCTCATCAGCCCACAACGCAATCACTCATCAGTTTTGTTTCTTCGGTAGCATTCACGTGCATATATTTGATGACTTATTTCATTCCAAAGAATTTCAATAGGATTCAGGTAAGAATTTTGGAGGGTCTATATAACACTTTAGCGTCTATGCTTTCAAAACATTCTGCCATGAATCTGGAGCAGGTGTCTGCTTTTAGAACATGAAAATTAGAATGGGGCCTCCTTACCCAAGAGAGAGGTATCACTGTTCATGTAAATCAGTGGTCTCCGAAGTGAGGTATGCAAAATGATACTTGGAGGCAGGCAAAGGCTCACAAGTAGGCTCACGATCACTTGCGAGTGTATGATCATCTGACGAGAACATAGAAAAGGAATCTTTGGAAATACTTCCATCGTTGAGTGATTTTGGGCCTAAAAATGACGTAAATTTAGAACAAATTAAAAGCCTTATATCTACATAGTTAAAAAATTTAGAGACATATTTTTGTAAACAATTTACAGATCTCCCTGGTATTGAAACAAAGTTTCAATGGGTCATGAACCCATATGCTCAAAATAGATCATCCTTCGATTACAGCTCAAGAACAGTTAACTGACGTAAGAAAAAGAAGAACATTACAATCCGAATTAAATGAAAATCTCTTTATAACTGGAGGATGGAATCGAAAAACGAAAAATCAGCTTTAGAAGCACAGCAACGAATACAATCTTACCACTTTTGTCTCTTCAGCACTTACCTGTGCGAAGTGGCGTTTTCTGCAATGATAAGAATTAAAACCAAATAGAGAAACAGATTAGAACCAGATCTTCGAAATGTGTAAACGGAGGGCATCAAACCAGATTTTTACCACAGTATTGACAAATACAATCACATTGCTTGCATTAAATTTTAATTCAAATTTTAAAATTTAATATTTAAATGTAAATTATTTAGAATAAATAAATTAGAAATAATTTGCTTTTTGATTGCACACACACGCAAATATATTATATTATGTAATAATGGGTACAAATTACAATTATTTTCGCCTTGAGGTACACGATCAGACATGTCTGGAGATCATTAATATAAATCGTACAGCCAATGGGATCGAAATTTTCTGATTTAGCCGAAAATTTTGTTCTTCGTTCTACCTCTCCTGATCTTGAATCATATTCCAGATCAAATCCACGAATCGCGGCCAAGGTTTTGGACATTTTCCACATGATAATATGACTTTTACCCAGCTTTGTCCTACGATATCCACTAATTTTCATGTTGGAAAGCACTACAGATTTGCGAGCATCCATATCCTTTTCGCAATTCGAAACAGGGCCCAACCCTATGAAAGATAACAACGCTAATCAACATATTGATCAAAGTGGTGTAACCTAAGCGAGTTTCCGAGATGGCAAATAATCAGACCAGAGATCTTTTAAATATTTATTTTAAAATTTAAACAAGGATTTCTTGGTTAAACGAAAAGTAAAGCATCAGCCCAGTTACAGAAAGGAAAGACATAGCTTTGCCGTCGCGAAATGCGACTTACTCCTTCGGAGGTTTTCAGATAAAAAAGCCCTTTTTCACCTTTTCGTTTGCGTCGCAAAGTAACCGCGCAAGGGGCTTGTCCTTAACGAGTTTTTTTTTTTTTTTCTTGATCACTTTCCAGTCATTTCGGCGGACACTCGAGGTATGTTCCCATGAGAACAAAATTTTCTCTAAAATAAACCTGATGTTTCATCAGAAGTGAGGATTGTCACAGTAGCCTAAAAATTTAACCCAGCCGCTGGAATTACAGAAGAGACAAAGCACTACTTCACTAGTAGTGCGTGCAGTAAAATGCTTTATGCTGATTCTTGAAATGACGTAGTATTTAAAGTGCCAGTTGAGCATTATTGGCTTTTTCTCATTCATTAAAACTAAGAGCTTAAGTATCGAATCCGATCCTTTTTATAGGAAATATAAGTATTTAAATGATGATAGATAGCTCAGTTAAGAAAAATTACTTAACCAAGAAGGTCTTGCCATATGTATGATTAAAAAAAAAACGATTTATATGTGCGCTCATTATGATGTGAAACTTGCAAGTTTCCTTTACGTTATTAAGCAAAATAAGTTATAATTTTCACTAAATTAATATCAGATTAACAAACGTGAATGAAAATAATTTAATAATTAACTACGCAATTTTTATAGAGAAAACCTCATACTTTAATTATCTTCCTTTTTATAAACATTTTTAGACTGTATTTTTCACGAAAAATTATCAGTAAACCTTTATAAAAAAGGATTAATTTATTAATGACCTTTCTTAATTAAGTATGTAAATTTAAAATTCTATTAAATGCCATAGGTTGCATTAATTTTCTGCTTATTATCAATTTTTAAATACTTAAGTTTCCTTCTTACTTTTTCAACAAAAATTTATTAAGTTCATTCAGAAATATTAAATATACAAGTAAAAATACCATCTATCCTTCCTGTGCGCCCAAATCATTATGCGAATATTCATTTATAGCTTTTAAAACCTGAAAAATTCATCTGTGAGATGTTATCGTCGTGCGACGATTTGTAGACACTATTTTTTACCATGATATTTTCGATGATGATGTTTTTAAACTGCGAAGTTTTTGAACCGTATTATTTTCGACCATGATATTTTAGAACTGCTATGTTTTCGCTCTGCTTTATTTTATCTCACGTTGTTTTGTACCACGACGTTTTCGTCCGCGATGTCCCATTTACAAACATCCATGCCTTCTCCGGGATTCGAATCCGTGCCCTTCGGTATTGCAGTAGGCTTTCCTAACCACTATACCGTCTAGTTTCCCTAATTATGTGATAAAATGAAGAAACCCCCAACTGATGGTTTTGAAGCATAGCAAAGGATAAAAGCAACAATAATACTTTGATTGTAAAACAATATGCTGCTTGACATGATGAAAGATGCGGATTTTACAGAGTATCGATGAATAATTTCTGTTGAGTATTGATGGGTGGATACATGTATCCCATGTTTAAGAATATTCTCCTTTGCGAAAACCCTAAATTATATTTTTCCAGTTAATGAAAGAAATTCCGAAGAAGATTTTCGCTTTTGTGAAGAAATACGTTTTTAAGCGGTGATTGCCAAGAAGTATATTAATTTATGTAACATTTAAGGCAGATTTTCCAAGATCCTTTGAGTGCCTGCCAAAAACCATATAGTAGAGAAAAAAAAGTGCGTCAGTCTTAGCAGATAGACTTACTTACTTACTTACTTCAAATTTTCGCTACAGAAAGAGCATAAAAATTTCGAGTTTTGACGTTTAGACAGAAACCAAAACTGTAAACAGAATGATCTTACCGATACCTGTTGCGTTAAGTTATAAATAGCTGATCCTTGTCTTCTGTTTCTTACAGTAGTGGTCTCAAACTCGCGGCTCTCGAAGCAATTTTATCCGGACCGTGAAGACATTTCGATTATATATTTGTTGCAAATATGATGTTGCAAAGATTTCAAGATTTTAGTTATTTGAAGTCCGTAATTATACATTTTTTATTTCCACTAAAAACGAGCATGGATAAAATATCAGAATGTCTGTAAATGGAGCTAATTAATTTACAGTATGATATAAATCTTATCCAAGGATTTGAAGATGCAGATTTTATTAACTTTTATTCGTACTTTTCAAAAATAAATAAGCTCAGCTACGAAATTTTGCACTAAAAATAATTTCTTTGTTTGCGAATACATTTATATGCGAATAATTTTTTCCATAGTGGAAAATTATTAAGTAATTTTTGGTGAGTAATTTTTCTTCAAGGCTACAAACTTTATCAGAACCCAAAGCCATCACGTGTCAAGTTATAGTAAGTAAGAAAGGAGTTTGTAATTATTTACATATAAATATACGTATTTTTACTTATGCGTCAAAAAAATTGTAAAATAAGAGAAAGGGATTAGGTTTTTATCCTTTATTCTCAAATTTTATTTTTTTATCCTAAAATATTTTTTATTTCGTTCATTAAGTTTCTCATTTTGTGAAAAATAAGAAAAAAAAATACGGCCTCGTCAACTGTTTTCAGATCATGCATTTGACCCGCATGTAATTTGAGTTTGAGACTACTGCTTTATACCGTAGGCCTTGTGCAGTATTCCGGAAGACATAAAGTGCCAAACTTTAAAACTTTAGTTGGCTGGTTTTCCTTTCAGTTTGGCTGATTGAAACTATGCTGTTCGTACTTTCTGTTTATATGGGCTATACATTTACCACATCGCTTTCCTTTTTAACGTTATTTCAGATTCTAAGAGCAATATGCTATGATTCGATGAGTTTCTTTGAAAGTCTGCAGCTTTTCATATAAATTAATGGCAATTGCTTCTTTGTTTCTACCTTACTGTTGTAAGGCAGAAATATACTATAACCACAAACGTGCGAAAATTTGCTGCCTCTTGGTATTATTCGTTAAAACTTTCAGAAGATATGCATTTCGATTTCGCCATTGCATCGCTAAGACACGAGTAACGATTAAGTAACTGTTTCTTGTTTGTTGCTTCAGACTCCGCGATAGTTTCTATACCATGTATGAGTTAACGTGGAAGATAAAAGTAATCTTGTATTAATTATCTTAAAAACAATGAGTTTGTTTCAGTCTGTTAGAAAGCCCCAGAATTACAGATTCGGAAAAACTTCTATTTTGAGATTTAAACATTTCTCAGCTTTTAACAACAGAAAACTGGGAGCTCCAGTATAAATCTGTAAATTTTACCTGCCACTACTAAGAAGTATAATTTGAGAATTACTTTCCTATTTCACTATGCTTCCTGGTTCTTACTTATTAGTACGAAAGCTCAGGAAAAAGTTTTATTCCAACGCTTGAAAAGAAAAATCTTCTGTGTATATCATTAAAAGTCAAATCCTTGTAAAAACTAGTAGAATATAGACTTAAGCTTCCTCACTTTGGCAAGTAGTATTGTTTTTAGTTATATAGGTGCAGGCTAAAGCAAGCCTGACACCTGCTCCTTCCCGTAGGTGCATATTAGTTATCGCCGAACCTTATTAACTATTAAGCTTCCTCCCCAGTTTTGAAGGAAAACGCCCAGGGGGACGCTTTGAGAGTCTCACCCGATTTTCGAGCTCATCGGTACTGTAGTATTAACCACTATACTGGCCGAGCTGCCTTTAGTTGTACAGAAAGGTTCCGTCTTCTAACCATTATGAAGTCTGTAATGACAGATGAACTTCAGTTACCCAGTAAAAAGCAACGGATGATCAAAACTTTCGTAGATTGCAATTTATTGGAACATGAAAATCACATTTTCTAAAGAAGAAGTTTGCGTTCCTTCGGCAAGTGCTCTAAAAAGAACCTATTAGCTTAGTTTCAGATATAAAGACATTTCTAGCTTGGAACAAATGTAAATGAAATTTCAATTAAATGTCAGTGAAATAAATTGGAGTGTTTGTAAATGAGTAATTCTTATTATAATTATTAAATTGGTAAATTATTGATAACACCAGCATATATTCATTTTACCCTGTACCATAAGTTTAATCCTTATAGAGTGTAGGGATTTATATTTAATAACCAGTTTAATTTAATTTAAAGTTCCTCTCCTATAACCGTTCATTCCCCTAATTGTCAAAGCCAGAATATTTAAATTTGGTAGCTCGCGTGAAGTAATGCAAATTCTACCTGTGGGAGAAAAGGTTTAAGTATCAAGTTTTAGAAGGGAAAGTTAAAGAGTCTGGGAAAACTCTGTGCTTATAGTAGCGCAAACTTCGGTTTATCATTTATTGCTGGTTAAACGTGGCGTAGCAGCTATCACCTTACTGCCACTAAATCGTCAACGCTTTGTTAGGAAACAGGATTGTCTGAGCCCTGTGGCTTAATTCTACTACTAATCTTCAAATGTTTAGTTCTTACTATTTCAGTTACTGCCCAAGCAGAGGCGTAGTGTGTTAGAGCCGAGTTGACGCTTTGTCGATAATTAAAGAGTGTAATAAAGGGTAGTTTTAACGCTTCTTCTGTGCATGTCACTACTCTTCAGATTTCACACTAAAGGGCAACAGAAGATCTTACAAGCGTTTAAATGAATAAATTACCACAGTTTTAATATGTAAGGATTACATTACTATCAAATGATAAAATGAATGACATGAAAACCTCATGCAGTTTTTTCTTTCTTTTTTAATAGAATACGAAAATACGAAATTATAATAAATACGTGAAAGCTATCATATTTCTTAAAAGCAAAAATTTGGGAATATTTTAGATAGTCTTCTGAACGTTAAAAAGCAGTTTTCTGGTAGGTCTCAGTAATGAAAATAGATTTAAAACCCCATTTTAATAATGCACTTAACTATAAAATGGTGCACGGAAATCTTTCTTACGTAAGTGCAACTAATACGGCTTCTGAAATAAAATTTCAGAAATTTAGAAAAATAATATTTATACTTTATAAGAATGCAGCAGAAGAAAGCTGAGTAAGAGATTACTCACGACGTCGAATGTCCCCCCAATTGCCACCTTCAGCTTTGAGATTAAGCCTCCGAAATTTGAACAATAATGTTACGAGCATAAAAATTAAAATTAAAATGAGCAAAGTTAAAACTAATGACGAAACTTTCATTCGTAAAAGAACAGTTAGGAATATTAAAGAAGTAAAGTATTCTAAAAAGGAATAAGTTTATGATAAAACAAGAACGGGAATTTATCGAACAACTGTCAATCGAAGAATTGTGTAAGATAAGACTATAATGGATGCAAAACAAAATAGGAGGAAAAGAAACATGGCATCGAGAGGAATTAAACATGAGGAATAAGGATACTTAAAGAAAATTTATACAAAGAATAAGGACCAACTGTTCGCTTTCCTTAAGCAGGGCCTCTAAATGATAGCGAAAATCCTCACTTATATCGCTGTACTCAATACGGGTCTTGAGCCCCAGACCCTGCTGAGAATCAGTTAGAACTTCTCGACCATAAAAAGGAGACAGAAAGGAAAATCTAGCACTCTGATCTTTTTTACTTTCCTTTCTTTTTTCCCCTTCAAAAAAGCTTTGAGTGTCGTATGACATGTGGAATGAGAGGAAAGCTGTCCTGTGCAGAAAGACACGTGTTAACCTCTGGTGTCACCCAGGAGACGCAGTGTCGCCATGATGCGTGACACGCCCAGATTCTTATTTCGAAGAGCTACCATCCTCAGCGATAAAAAACTTAGGGAATCGTCTTCCAGATATTCACTTGAGAAATATGTTTATTTTAAAAATTGTGCTTAGGTTTTGTTACTAAGAATTTCAGTAGTTATACTGTTCGCAAATTCCGTGCAAAAGTATAGCTATCATTGTCGATTTAAGTGCGCAGATTAACTTTTCAACTTTGATTTATGTCACAGTTATATATTTTTCGAATTCATTTCTCCATCTGATGAATTTTAACAGAATACAATAAAGCGTACCTTAGTCTGTAGGCACAGATTGTTTGTTTTCAAAAATTCAAAATTTCAGTTGTTATTTTGCACTTCTTGAGAATTAATATAGAAGAAAATTGTGCTGTCATTAGCAGGAAAATCAGTAAAATCAATAACGTCGCGATTCGAGCTCCAAACCTCCCAATTAATAGCCGGAAATGCGACCATCTACATCACGAAGGCACGTAGTAAGGCACGAGAAAATTTCTTACAAAATATATTATATAGTATGTAAATTATTTTATAAATGCAGCTGCTTAACGAATGCTGATTTAAGGACTCTCCAATTTAACAATTTTTTTCATTTTTATTCTGCCAAAATTCTCGATTTAATGAATTGGGGAAAAGTACCAAATTTTCTCAGTATAGAATTTTTGAAGAAATCTTGAAGACGTGAGCGCTCTTTAAACTACACATAGAACGACAGCTGTTAAATGATATATATGTTAGTAACTTTGTAAGGATTTATATTTATTTTAAATAACCAATTTAATTTAATTTTACGTTCTTTCGTATAAGCCTTCATTCCCCTAATTATCAATGCCAGAATATTTAAATCTGGTAGCGCACGTGAAGTAATGCAAATTCTACCTTGAGGAGGAAAGGATTAAATAACGAGTTCTAGAAGGAAAAGTTAGAAACTGAGGGCGAACACTGTACTTTTTGTAGCGTGAGCTTCTGCTTGGCATTTATTGCTGGTTAACGTGGCGTAACAGCAATTACTTTGCTACCACTAGATTTTAGACACTGTTTTAGGAAACAGGATATTCTGAGCCCTGTAGCGTAATTCTACTACTTTTGATAGCTTCGAATTTTTAGTTTAGCTTTTGTTATTTGAGTTACCGCCCGAGTGAGGCGTAGTATGTTAGCGTCAAGTCGACGCATTGTGAATTTTAAAATAGTTAATAAAGGGTTCTTTTTACCCTTCTCCTACGTGGTTTCTACACTTATTTCAGCCGTTACTTTAGAAGGTAGACCAAAGGGTCTTACAACTTATATTTCATTTGGGGGAAGGAAATGCTTTGTGTGTTAAGGTTGAGAAGCGGCATTTTGATATTCAATTATGGATACGATCATCATACGTAATACGAGTTGTTAGCAATGAGCTTGCTAAAACTATTTTTAATTACTTTACTCGAAGTCTTTTTGATTGCTTGTCGAAGTATTTAACTGATAGCTTATCTGCGTTGCGATAATTTTCCAAATCCAATTATACAGTTCTAATCAAAATAAATAAAAAGGAGGGGGAAAACCTGAATTAAATTTTTTAACTTTATAAGCTCTTTACCGTTTGATAAATATTTATATAATGCAAACTATGCCTTAGGAACATGTTAACGGTAACGAGGGATTAGAAAACAGTCAAGCGTCTTCACAGACTTAAACCGTGAAACGTAAAATCAAGAATACAGAGGGAATTTCGCACCACTGGAAATATTAGTCATTGGAAAAATAAAGGTCGCTCTTCTACTAATACATAATTCTGCTCTCCATCTTTATTAATGCAAGGCACCTCCCATTTGACCTACTAGTAGCCTCTAATAAACGAATAAGTTACTGCTTATTCGAAATCAGCAAAAATGAGCTGTAGGCAAGATGAGCATTTTCTTATGTCCTTTCTTTTTCTCTTTTCCACTCTTTCTCTTTTTCGCAAGGCTTCTTCTCCATCATTTCTGGAGACCGTATGACCGAGATCGTATTCTCTGTCTAGTTTAAATACTAATTCTTAACTTACGTTTATATAAAAACAAGATGAAATATTCCGCTTGATTTAACTTTTCCTTGATTCTTCTCATTGGTTTAACTTTCCACTGATTGAAATACGTAATTTTATTAGAGATAAGTCACGAAAAATTGCAGCAGAAATCTATATATTTGCAGCAGAGGCTCTGTAACCAATCAGTGGCACCAAGATGAAGTTTTGTAACTCAGCATAAAGCCTTTACAGATACCCAGAGCCTAACGTTTATTTTTATAAAGGCTAATTTCGGAGCTCATCGATCCCCTTTGAAGAGTGAGTAACTTGAAAATGATCAGAATATACTCAGCAATTCAATTCTATTGAACGTGGCTGGGAAATCTTAAGATGCCTAGTTGCAGAACACTTTCCTCTTTCTAGATACTTGCTTGTAAATGGTAAAGGTTAGGTTACTTGAATATGCCAAAGCACATAAGGGCTATCTGCTCAGGGAAAGGGATGTTTTCATGCAGGACTTTCTGAGGCAAAGTAGCTCCTATTCACTTCACACGCGAAACTCAACCATGCAAGCCAACCCTTTCGCCGTGATCTAAACCAGGTCGAACTCCCAGCCTTCAGCGGTCCTAACCACTCGGCTACTAATCTCTGAGATTTAAATCGTAAAGGATTTAATTCGTAACCTAAATAATTCCACGGAAATACAACACGATGCTTGCATAGGAGGTCATGGTATTCACATACCTATTGTTTCTGTACGGGACAATGAAGATATCATTATTTGTCATAATGAAAGAATTTCCTGTACAGATTTTTAGTGCTTAACTTTGCAGCACGCAAAGAGTGCATTAAGTTTCTGTTAAAGTTTACTCAAAAATACAGAAAGCTTCTTTTCAGACATTACGTGTAATTTAATTTTCTAAGTTATTCGTTAATTTGGGGCACCTATATGTGAATTACATGCGTTACATGAAAGTGAGCCAAGTTAGCTAGTTAACAATGAGCTTTTAAAAGAAAATTTGGAACAAGATGTGACACTTTTACCTGCTTTAAATTTATTTATCCGTAGGACCATAAAACTTTATTCGAACTACAAAATAGAAAGTAATTTTTAACTAACATTTGTTTAGTAGTACTGATTTATATAATGTATAATAAAATTTTAAATTCCCTGATTTCTTTTAATAATTAAATTGAAGAAATAAGCTAATTATATTATGAATATTAGCAATTATAATCTGCATCTGGTCTGTTTTTCTTATAAATTTTACAAAACCATTTTTTTCAAATAAATTCACAGCCTGTAAAATACTTATCATTTCGTAAATTTATTATCAATACACACTTTCAGCCTATTCAGTGATTTATCATTTGAGACTAAAATAAAATCAAGCAAACTCAAAATTTTAGCCTAGTTAATTTAATTGTGTTTTATCATAAACAAAATATTTTTAACCCGGGAAATAACAAAAGTTAATTATGCATGTGTAAAAACACTGCTTTAATACAATCTCGCCAACAAAAGAACTTTGAAAAAGGTCTATTGTCACAGTCTTCTTTAAAATGTACAATTTAATACATTCAAGTGAGTCAACACACTAGACTGTACTTAAATTCGGTATTTAATAAACCAAATTCTAGTCACCGCAGAGACACATAGCTATATTAATCTACGAGAACTACCAGGTTGCGCTAACTTAAAGAAATTAAAGACTTTTCTTAGTCCATGTAATTATTTTAGCACCTTTCTCTGAATCGTGCCCATTTTGCATGCTCATTTGAGTCCTGCGCGTATTTCTGTAGAAAGGAATGCGAAAAAAAGAAAGAAAAGGCTTATCTAAAGTCACAGCTAAATAGTCACAGTTTTACAGTTTAGTCAAAGTTTATATACAACTAAATAAACACATAATTAAATAATATTTATAATATGATCGAATGAAATTTACGAACCGTCTGAAAAATTCACTTTGCTTTCTTTTCAAAATATTTTTATGGCTGTTCAACAGTTTGGACTTTTCAGTTTTCATTTCGATTTTTAACTTTTTCTGGCGTTCATTATTTTAATTATATTGCTCTGACACATTCCGAAATTGATGCAAAAGTTTTTCCAGCTGTTAGTATTGGATGTTAGCTTTCAAAAGTTCATTTTGAGTATTCATTACATAATTAACTTCGGACATACTCAGTGATTAATACTAGACATACTCAACAACTTCATATGCTGAAATTAAGACACCTTGAAACACATAATGCATCATTAGCGACTTAAACTCAGTAAATGTTTGTTAGAAGATGCATTTCTTAAAAGTATTAAAAACTGAAATTTTTGTGGAGAAACTGATAGCGCAGCTCATTGTTTGTTAGTAAATAATAAAGCTCATAATCACATGCATTTAGAATTTTCTCTCAAAGTGACAACTTGGCTTTCCCCGGTCGACTTCTTCTTAGCAAACGAAATTAATTTGTTTATTGATTTTAACTTTCCTTGAGGATTTTTCATTAAAATTTGATGAGTTTTTGGAGATATTTAGCTTTTACACTAATTATTTTTTTTATAAATTAACATAAAACTTTTAAAATAATTAAAGAAGAAAGGCTTGGTATATAATTTAACTCTCTTTGCAATTTATGCGTAAATATCGATAATTATCTTGTAGATTTCCTGGTCTGAAGTGAACTTAAAAATGACATAACAGCCTAACGGCTAACTACAGATTTCACAAATTGGTTTGCCCAATTTTTATAACGCAACAAACAATGCCCATAAATTACAATTTTCTAAGCATTATTTGAGTTATATTTTCATGTAAATCTTTACTTAGGATTTTAAGTTTTAATTGTATTTAATGTGTAATTTTGGCACTAACGTGCTTCTTCGAATAGGATTTCAGAGGGTTTGGGATGTACTATGGCTTTTGGCATTCTTACTTGTTAATATATATATATATAAGCAGATATTTACTGACTACCTCTGGCGATTTTACAAAATAAAAATTATAATGTGAACTGATATACCTCTGTAGAGTAATTAGGTTATTTCGAAGCAGGAGATTTGAAAAATGATAAATGCCTTCGCCGGGACTCGAACCATGGACTTCTAGAATACGCGCCGAGCATGCTGACCACTACACCACGAAGGCATGCTAAGAAGACGGGAAAAATACCTTATACCTCTCGTTACACAACATTTGAAAAATGAGGTGAGTTACCCTGGCTGATAAGTTTCAATGGATTTGCAAAACAAAGTCATACTTTCAGAATTACCTGGGTCTGTTATGCTGCATCTAGATATGTAAAAGCAACTTAGCAAGACACACGGAAGCTATAGTAACATGACAGGAAGCGGTTTGTTTACTCAATCAAACCGACAAAGTGCGCTCCAACAAGCCCATATTTAAGATTAATCAATCGTCTACTTTTAAACTGTGCCGCTTGCAGTTAAATTTGCATAACTTTCTGGCTGAGTAGAAAAGTACCTGAAGTTTTTGATCTGAGCAGAAAAGTATTTCTAGTCTGAGAGTATTGAGACGAGAACCAAGACGAGAATACAGACTAACTCCAATATAACTGTAACGTAAACATTCTTACTACTGCAGTTTCGTACTGAGAAGAACATGCTCTCTTCATGGCTGCCAGGATGGACTGAACTGACGTGAATGCAGTTGTCACAAAAGCTTAAAGAAAAAATGCAGAGAAGAACTTCCAACTTGTAATAACCACAATCGGTTATACTTTAAGATGCTAACTTAGAACATTATTTGCATAAATCAAAAATTAAAAAATTGTCTAATTTGTAAGGTTTTAGTTAAACTAACCAAGTTTATTTTAATTTAAATCTTTTCTGTCTCCTCTCTGCTTCAACTTCCTGTCAGAAGAAGCGCGCGTTTTTAGCTTATGCTAATTTTTTGAAGTTCAGCCAAGCACTATTTAAGACAGAGGTGGAAACCTCTCGGTGTGTGAGAGCTTTGCCTCGGATCACGGTCACGCTGCTCGACGTTCGCCTGACCAGCTAGCAGTTTAAATGCATAAGCCATAGTGCTTTCTACGTGATTGCTTTGTAAAATAAATTAAAGTGCGGTAGTATTTAGTATATCTTGCTACGCACCCTTTTCGGTAGAGGCCAACTTCCGCGAATTGCTCTGCGAAGTAAAGTTTGATTTAAGTTATATTTTAATTTATTTAAATTTATTTGATTGTTAAGTGCGACCAAAGTGTGGTCTGTTACGTTCTGTATCTCTCCCGAATAGGGAGGTTTGTTATTAATAGTGAATTAATAAAAGAGGATTTCAAATCCCTTCACGTGCAGTTATTCTCCAGCCCAGCAGTTACATCAGAACATAGCGTACCTTCCGCTCCCTGTTCCAGTTCAGGACTTAGAACGTAAGGATAAGAACCCTTTACAGAATTTACCATGTTCTCAAAGAATACACACAGAATGCTAAGTCCTGATAAATTTAATTAATTTTTTGTATGGTTTTAGATTATGATTAATAAAACTGCGTGTGAGTATCAATAATGTATTTCTACAGTTTCATAATTTATAAATTATTTGTGTGAAAATTTTTTCGGCCTACCAGCTGTAACAAAATCATAATTTAAAGAACATTTCACGCTAATAAATCACAAAATGGTATTTAAGGAAATAAAAATCAACCTCAAATTATTCTAATTTATTTATTAACCAACCCCTCAAAGCAAGTAGTAAATGACGTCAAAAACCACAAATTTTGAAATTAACTTTTGCCGTTTAACTCTCAACTTTTACCGTTCGGAATTAAAACTTTTTATATTTTATTACTTGCTATTTAATCCGGAGGAAGGCACGTGGACATGTGCTACACCCCACCCATAAAAAGGTGGAGTATTTTCAAATTATGAAACCAAAATTTCCTAATATATTGAGTAGCTAAGTTTCTGCATTTCATTGAGCTTCAGAATAGGTATACAGTTCGCACGTTTGTAGAGTCATTAGGTTTTTTTTTTTTTTTTTAAGCTAGAGACATGAAAAATGTGCATTGCCCTCGCCGGGACTGGAAACCTGGACCTCTTGGATACGCAACGATTATACTTCCAATTACACCATGTAGGCATGTGAGAAGGAGGAAGAAAATACGTTATATAACCCCTTTTAAACAGCGACTGAGAATCAGGAGATCCAATCGCCAAATCCTGGTGGTGACGAATTATTGCCAACTGCCTCTTAGTTCGGCGCCACGTGTAGAGCCATTACATTTTTTTGAAGCAAGAGGCGCGAAAAATGAGCAGTACCCTCGCCGGGACTCGAACCATGGACCTCTCGAATACGCGTTGAGTATGCTTCCAATTACACCACGAAGGAAAACGGAAAGAAGGTAGAAAATACCTTATACGTTTAGAAAAGGATTTATTGGTATTCTCTTAAAAGTAGTGTCTGACCCATCCGACGCGCCTGTCCCTGCAAATATTTTTCAGATCGAATGTTTCATTGCGAAATTGACTTCTATCGTGTAACGGGGTCCATTAACGGCCGAGCTGTAGAAGCTGCTGAAAACTGATAGTTCGGTTGGGGGTTCGAATCCCGGTGTCAGTTTCCTTTAAAAGGTATTCTACAGGGCATCCCTCCTTTGTAATGTAGTGCCTAACGGCGGAGAAAGTAATAAATATAATCAAACATAGTGTAACAGAAAACTATTTTTGCTCCTTTTGTAAGATTTAAAGGATTAGAACCTCAATATAACCGAACTGCGCGAATCAGCCTCCCCTCCCCGTTTTCTCTGCCCAGTGCCTAACTGCGCAAATCAAGGTTTTCCCCTTCGCCTGCAGGAGAATTTAGGCATCCCATTCCTATGCATTATGGCAAAGAATATGACCCCATATGAATTGGGGATGCAACGTTTGCGAGACGTTTTAGAATTAGTGTAAACTCAGATGAAGATTGCATTTCGGAAAGACAGAAAATGAGACTGACAGTGAAATATTTAGCGAAAATAACACAGACAGAGAAAAATATGGTGAAATATTCAAAATAATGTTTCTGAACTGAAGAAGGTGAAAAAACGGTGGAGGAGAGAAAAAGAAAAAAATAATAGAAAAGAAATTTAGATAAAATTTAAGATTTTGTTCGCATAATATTGTAACTCATCTTCCAGGACCTGTAAGAGAAGCAAGAAATATTACTGATTTATTAAGTAGCTGGAATATTCTCTTTGATAAAACAACTTCACGTTACAAACGCGAAAGAAGTGCAAAAATTACGATGGACGGATCAGTCAAAAGACGGTTGTAGTCAAAAAAGCTGTCATATGACTTTTGTTCTGTTGCGGCTTTCTCAAGTCATCAAAACTCAACGTTCAGAATCTTTGTGCCACTGAAAAGTGCCAGCACTGAAATTTTTCTCACAAGTATGTCGCGTAAGCGGTTTTTACCTCTTTTACGTTGCACGCATTTTGATAATTTGGTAGACAGGTCACAGAGAAAAAGCTTTGGTAAAATACTTGCATTTAGAGATTTTTTTTTGCATCATGATCACGGGTTGCATCATTATTTGGAAAGAACACAATCCCTCAAAAAACCAGTCAAATGTTCTTCAAAGAGTTTCAGAGACACAGGGTCATCCTGAAAAGGATTTTTTTCAATTCTTATAGTGACCCCAATGAGTTTCTCATGAAACTCTCACTATTCAGATGGATTAGGACTAAATTTCTGCGCAATAATCAGACTTTATTCTATTGCAGATTGGCAATTTTCTTTTAATGTAATTAATACTTTACCGGGGTATTTAGTAACTCGATTTCTTGATGAAAAATGTATTGATTCTTGAGCAAATTACTGGCCAGTTTCATCACTAAATCTCGACTTTATAGAGCAGACCTAGAAGATATTTGGCAGCCTTCTATCTGCCCCAAAATTTATATCCTAACTAGAACAAGAGTTAAAAGATGCATTGTTTTTGTTTTTCGGTGAGCACCGTGGTACCTCGGTATGCGTTCACTTTGAAATACGTTTAATTTGGCACACGTCCTGTTTGGATGTGAAAATGTTTGTTTGATATAAGATATTTCTTTGGAATGCGACTCGAGTTTGATGAGTCAAGACTGAGCGTGTAAGGATTTTAGGTTTTACTAACGTTTATTTTATTTTAAATCTTTACTGTCTTCCCTTATTTTCCATTTCCGGCCAGAATAAGCGCGAATAGATTTAGTGTATGCAAATGAGTTTGCAAACTGTAGAAGTATTTAAGACATGGCTTTTAGCCAAGAAGAGAGGTGAAAGAGCAATTTCTCGCGGCCTTTATCACGCGTGTGATTTTTCGTTGTCTGCTTTTAAGCCCAGAATTTAGTTCTCGCTGATACTGAAAGACTCACTACATACGTAATATTAAAGGCCCAATCTTCCGGTTACTAGTCTCTGTAAAGCATCTTACTTCATATTTAGTTAATTCATTTTCTTATTTTTCTACGTTCTCCACAGAAAGTGTTGGTCTTTGATCCCGAAGTGCGAGAGCAGCTGTACGCTGTGTGAAAAAAGGGTGAATTTACCTTCCTTATCTTTGTTTTATTTTCTACATCCGTACGAACATAGCTTTGAGTAAGCTCCCTGTTCTGGTTCAGGACTTTCTGTTATGTTTGCAAAATCAATTAGAAGAAAAAGTAGTCCTGACAAGTTTACTACATTTGTTTATTTGGTATGAGATATTTCTTTGGATTTCGAATCGAGTTCGATGAGTCACGACTGAGCGTACTACATTTGTTTATTTGCTATATTTCTTCGAAATGCGACTGGAGTTCGATGATTCACGACTGAGGCGACTACACTCGTTTATCTTTTTCAAAATAGTGCTACGACTGCCTATGAATGTCAGTACACCTGTCACCACTATTCAGTAAACAGCCCGCTCTATTTACTCTGATTTTTCAAGTAATTTTCTGCCTTCTCGCGTTTTTTTTTTTTTTTTTTTTTTTTTTTTTTTTAAAAATAACTTTTAGGAAAATTAATGGCAAGATTCAAGCAACAAAAAAATTATTAGGATCACCATGAAGGTGAAGAAGGGATTATTGAAAAGTATGAAGATGGCATGTGTATCCAGGCTTTGGCTGTTGCATACCGTATATATGATCGTGTCTATGATTGTGAAAAACAAATGCGCTGTTAAATCGGCTAACATTGCGAAGGAGATTAAATTGATTGCGAAGCAAAGAGACCAAAGACGTTAGAGTATGTTGACAAATTTCCTCTGATCTGGATAGAACAAAAATTTTTATTTACAGTATCATGTACAGTATATATTTCAACCCCCTGCATTTGTATCTTAGTATTTAACAGGGTTATAATAATAACAAAAGAACCTTTTTTAAACGAACGAATTAATTATTTTCCCTTTATTTTTTATTGTAAAAGTTCGTTTGGTATACGTCGGAGGACCTGGAATTGATTAATGACGTACACCGAGGTACCACTTTGTAACGCAATCTAAGTTAGAGTATGGAGAAGAGGTAATAGCATATAATAAAACTAAGCAAGAAAATATTTCATTATTATAATCCATTCCCCCAACCATTTACGAGAGGCTTATTAAGGCTCTCGCAATATGCAGGAAACTTGTAATAAAATAAATAATTAGAGTATAAAAAATTAATTAATGGTATTTATGGCAGTTACAAAAGAAAAATATAAAACGTAAAATCAATACTGAAAATAAATAAACAGCTTCATGTTTGCGAATTAGAAGTTCATCCGTAAAATCTAATGATCAGCGTAAAAACGTACTGATCATTTAAAACTATTCATACGCTAAAGCAAGGATCAATATTTGCATACTTTCCGAAATTACTTCACCTACTTTACGCACTACGCATGTTAAGAATTTAATGTTTTTTTGTTCATCAAGTGAAACCGTGTGCAAACAATTTATCCAAAGTTACTACAGCTTCCGACTGAAGAGTACATGAAAATTGTGGTATACTTCAAAAAAGTATTTCAACATTCCATACCAAAAATTTACTTATTTCAGCATACTATATTCAATGAGTTTCTTGTTAAGCTCTGTATGTTACAAGATATTAAATAAAAATTGCTCTAGGAGTTATGAATACCGATTTTCAGAATCGATTTTTATCGTCGCTGCTTCGTTTCAAAAAATAATTAAATAATAAATATAAAATAATAAAATAGACAATTACCATTTCAAATTTCCATTTTTAATTACACTTACAAGAAGAATAATTTTCCTTCAGTTTTATTCTTAAAGTCGAAAGGGTAAGAAAACTTACTGGACTAGAGAAAAAAAAATATTTGACAAGGCTGATTTAATGAGACAAAATATTAGTTCCAATCCGGGTACAAATAACGCATATGAATATCATATTTTACTAGATATACGTGTATAATAAAGAATTTTTTTTGCACTAAAATACTGAGAAAAATTTTTCAGAAAGCTGAATTTCTTCCTAATTTTCTAAAATAATTAATTATCGCTTTCCTCTAACCAATCAAGGAATTTTTATTTTCAGAGCATTTGTTTAGGGATGTTTGACGTCAAGAGAAAACACAAATGCTGCATAGGCAACGCAAAGTTTTAAACGCAATTGCCGGTAATTACTTTCTGATATTTTTATACATCGCTGAAATTCATTATTAAAGGAACTTCTGTGTTGAAATGTTATTGTAACTTGAATCTAATTTAATGCTAAAGCTAAATTAAATTTTTAGGTGACTCAAAACGGATTCAGATAAAATTGTTTTGTTGTAAGATATATGCGTTCTTTTACGAGTGTAAATTTATTTAGTGACCACCAAGCAAAATCATCTCGAAGACAGCAACACTTCATATAATTGAAAAGAAATGATATTTACTCATATAAAAAACTTCATTACAATTTCATCATTTGACACAAGAAAATTCTAATTAAATGCTTTCTAAAAGAAAAAGAAAAACTGTGTATGCATATAATATAGAAATATTTATTTGTCTTTCTAAACTTCACAAATTATTTGGAGACCGAAGAATTTAATTTTTTCGATGTTCCTGAATTAACCTTCTGGGTTTTAATATCAGGTATAAGGCTATTTTTATCTTCCTTCAGTCACAACTGCGTACTTTATCCTAAGTAAAAATACAAATTAAAATTTATGCATTAATCAAATTGGAAAAAAACTTTTTCTTGTGAATATCGAGATAGAGAGGGAAATAAAACAAGAAAAGTTAATTATGTATTGAGGAAAAATTCCTAATTTTGTTCATACAAATATCGCAACTTTTCATGTAACCTCAACTCAGTGCGAACAATTTGATCAAACAGCACGCCGCCAAAATGGCGACTGTACTAAGTCAAGTATGCGAAATTAAATTTCATTTTAATTAAAAATTCTACTGAATAAAGAAGTACATGAAAGTAGTTTAATGGATACGACATCGTAATGATGTTATGCGAGTAAAATATAACCATATTTGTCACCATCGCTACTTACATAAGAAACAGCAGTTCGTGCACTTTAGATTAATAGGATTCTTTTAGTCTAGAATATTCTATGCAAATCATAGGTATACATAACTTTTGTATGTTAGCTCTTAGTTCCATATTATTTCAACACGTTTCAGTAACTATCATTTATAACTTACTATTAACAACCTTAGCCAATGAGTCCTCAGTAAATTCAAAGCACATAAATAAAATCACAGTTACGTGGAATTCTTGATGCGTAAGTACTTAAGAATGCAGAAATACAGAATATTGCATGTACAGCGTTGTCATACTTTCTACAAATAAATCTAAAATACCAGCATACGTACAAAATATACAATACGCATTAAAATGTAACAAAATTAAGAGTATGTGTAATGAATGAACATGGTAATACTTTATTCTGGGATGACCCAGATAGTCCTATGTTTAAACATGTTACAAAGACATGTTAATATTAAGCTTTTCCAACCTATGTAGGAACTTCGCGCTAAGCAGCATATAAAAACACATAACATCAAATTAAAAATACAAGGCATTTAATGCTATTATGATATAATACACATGAGAACAAGCTTACTAGTGGTCAGTTGCTAAGACGACGGAGCTCATAATTAAACCTGGGTTCCAATCTTGGCTGTACGAGCATTTTCGAGAGATTCCGCATTCATAACGTGAATATGAGCATTTTTTCCTTAGAAAGTCCTCCACTAAGGTATCCCTCCTCTTAAGTAGATAGCTCTAGTAAGCAGTCTAAGAAACCATTAAACTTCATTGCCATAATCCAAACACGCCAATCCAGTTCAGCAGTACCCCCCCCCCGATGCTATAACAATCCACTTCACAATAAGTAAAGTCTTCTAGTCTTCTATAGTGTAGATATGACAAATTCATTTTCTTACGAATCTCCTTCAATATGGCTACTCCATATTGTCAACTTATATATGAACAGTCCGTATCAAAATCTTTATGTAAGAAAAAACTGAAGTACTAAGATATCTCAGTGTGTAAAATGCACAAAATAGTAAATCATTCCTTAATCAAAGCAATCCGAACTATGGTAGATTGAACTGTGGCCTTTGACCAGTCTCTGCTGCTCGTAAAAGTCAGCTACAGTACTCTTCCAAAAGTACAACGTTTGTCTTAATACTGATGCCATCTCAAAGGTTTTCCTTAAGCCATGACATTGTAGTGAACCCAGTCACGTTAGTGGACCTCTCCCAAATAAAAAATCTCTGAAATGCTATCAGGCTAGTCTGGGAAGACTCTGCTGCTGCCATCAAATCTGTAAAAGCAAAAAGATAAAGTCCAATGTAATTGAAAAGAAATGATATTTACGTAAATAAAATAAACCTTCAGGGAATGAGCTAATGCAGGACTACGTTAGGAATCTGTATAACGTCATACCACTTTTTTTTCCACATTAAGCGTAAATTTGAGAATTTCATTGCTGAGCTAATCATTTTTGCCACCAAGTGTAATTTCTGCCTAGTTCTGCTGCTCTGCATCTTCTTAAATTCTAAAATTTTTGCCGCCCTTAAATTCTGGTGCCTAGTGCCTCCCTTAAATTCTAAAACGTTTGCTCTGTCTAAATTTTGCTGCTCATTGCTTCTCTCAATTTCAGAAATTGTGCCGCCCGGTGCCACCGCATCGATTGCATAGGCTCTGCTGCCAGCCCTGCTGTGGTTTTTTATTATTGGCCTCCATACATCTAAATTTTCTCTGAAATTATTCCAATTTCTCGCGAATTTTACTTTTATAATTATTAAATGGCTGTGGAGGAGAAAACTCACATTTCTAAATATTTCCTTTCAGCGTATAAAAGCAAACTCAAATTTTTAAACCTCTATATGTATATGAACCTTTATATTATATTCCACGTTCCTTTACACACGTATTTGTCAAGTGACTTAAGGATGGGTGCACAGTCTCTACTTTTATTAATTCATTACATTTCTTTCACCTAATTTTGCCAAATTGCATGAGATTCAAGATATACACTTAGAAACGTGATTTATTGTGGTCGACTGTACGTTATACATTACATCCCTCGATGAGAGGGCACTTGATAGAAATTTCTATTACCGATGGACTTTTCTTATCTATTTTTGACATTTTTTCTCTTCTTTTAACTTCTTAACTTCTACAGTTTAATCACTTCTTTCATATTATGATGATTATTTTACTATCTATCTGAGCCCGGAGAAGGGTGAGGCAAGTGAGGCAGTTGCCTCAGGTAAATAACTAAAAGGGGCACCAAATCGATTACTGAAAGTATGAAATTCATTTCAAAAAAGAAATTATGATAGTTAACATTAAACTCTGAAGAACATCAAGAAACATCGCTTTAAAATATTACGTTTGGTGAGCCTAAAAGTGTGCAGCTATAAATATTTCACTGTATCTAGGGGACACGCATTTGCTTCTTCGCCTCAGATGAAAAAATAAGAAAAGAATTTTATGAGACTTTTAAATTAAATTATGTTTGAAAAGGAAGTTGCATTAATTTAACGCTGTTTAAAGTCTCAGGGAATTCATTGGAACGAAACATGTTTTTCGTGACTCATTAATCAACTTTAAGGTTTCGAAACACTTTTTCCTTGACAAGATCTGTTTGAAGCGTTAAACAAATGAGATTAATTTTTTTTACTGTTTTGGATTTAATATGTACAAGTTTTCCCGTTTTATCATATGTACAAATTTTTCCGTTTTTTATAATTTTTCCTCTTTGAAATGAACATTTTTTTGTTTTCAATTTTGTATCTGGTTATTCCTTAATTTGCGTTTTACCAGTTTATTTTGTTACACGGAGAAAATAGGTTTAACCTTCAAATATTTAATACAGCATTTTCGTTTTCGTTCCAATTTTCGAGATTTTGATTTATATATATAGAACGTACGTGTGTGTAAGATAAAAAAGCATACAAAACGAAATTCTAACCTTTAATTTCAGTAGTCTCTTAAACTGTCTTATATAATTTAATTATTTCCCTTTCCCATCCCCAAAAGTGTAACTGCTTATAATAAATCGCTCTAAACTGTTTCATTTCAAGCTTAATCCATACCATATGATTCTTACATAACAATGATGACTCAAATATGAACATAATGCTTCAGCCTTAATAATTTTAAATTTTACAGCCTGAAACTCAAACAAACAATCAAAATGATGTGAAAATCATAATTTAATCTGTATTAACCATCTGTATTCATTTGGAAAGCACACATTCCTTTTGCCGCTTCTTCGTCCTCCTAGGGCTCATTTTTTCAAACCTATTCCAAAAACCTAAAAGTTATCTATGTAACTCTTCAACAACAAGCACGCTTTTTGCGCCAATTTCAGTGTGTTTGGATTAAGAGATTGTTTTGTCAACTATAAAAGAAACTATTTAACTGGCTATGATTGCTGCACAAAGCTCATTTACTCCATAATCATGCTCTCCGCTACGTCATCAGTTTAATGCTGCTTGATATAAATTATTATGCACACACATACGCATATTTATGTGTGTATAATTAAAAAATACTTAAATCAAGACACTAACTTTAATTTGCGGTAGTCCCTCGGCTGCTCATTTTAATCTGGTTATTCCACTTTCTGTCCTAAAAATTGTAACTGCTTGTAATAAATTGCTCTAAACTGCGTCATTTCAAAATTAATCCATGTCATATGATTCTCGCGTATCCGCTGTTTAAGCAGGCATTTACATGAGGCTTTAGCCAATGGTGATTATTCCGGACATATCCGAACTCAAACTAAATCATTTTGAATCGAGTCTCCATCTTGAACACATTTCATTCTTTCTCTCACTTCGCTACTGCCAACTTGCTAACGTTTGCTGCTCCGTCTCTCTTCGAATCTATTTCAAAAATCTAAAAGGCAACGATGTAGTTCTTTAAGTAAAGCTGTACTTACTCTGATTTGTCTGTCCTGGCTTAAAAAATGTTTGTCAATGAAAATAAAGATATATTAGACCAGCTATGATTGCAAGTGTCTTAGTCTTTTCTTCTAAACAATACAGATACATACTTGTATGTGTGCAAAATAAAAATAGATAAAATAAAATATTAAATTTTATTTGCAGTGAGCCTTGGCTCTCGTTTTTTAATTTTATTATTTCCTCTTTCCATCCAAAAAAAATAGTAACTGCTTATAATAAAAAATATTCTTATAATATAATTTTATATAATATATATATATATATGTGTGTGTGTGTGTGTGTGTGTGTATGTATAATTAAACTGAATTATTTGAAATTTAATCATTCCCACATGGTTCTTACATAATGAGTAATTTACATGATGCTTCAAACAATCATCATGTTCAAATCTACGAACTGAAACTTGAATTGACCAATCAAGACGAAGATGAAGTGAAACTTACTTATTCCGGATTGAATTTTCATCCTGAACACGTTTTTTAGCCTCTTTCTTTCCTGCTAATATGCTATCGGCTGCTAACGTGTCTTTCCAATAACTGAATACTGCAAAAATATGAATTTGCTTGAAATTATCGAGCATCGGGTGTTCCCTTCTTAATGCTTATATTATTTTAGTATGTGAATTATACTTGAATAAAGATGATCATCTACTAGTCCAAAGTTCTGTATTTATCATAATAAAAAAGCACTAAACATTCAGTTTCATCTTGTATGCAGCAGTTCTTTCTGTTATTTCATACTTAGAAATAATTAATAATTATGTTTGAAATAAATGATCCGCATTTATATAATACGATTTTTGGGGAGCTAAAAGTAATTTAAATATAAATTAGTTCCTTAGGAAGACAATGAGACACGGAAACCCTTAAAGACCAAAGCTCTTAAGCACATTTAACTTACACACAAATCCGGTCTGGATTTACACCCTGCTAAAAGAACGTGAGACTGAGCTCGATTTATAAAAGGTACCCTAAATTTAACTAAGTACCTACTAAAATATAATTTACTTGTCGTCAAACAAGATAGAAGAGAGTCAAATAAAAATTTAGAACAATGGAGCATGCTTCAAAATAAATCGACTCCCGTCTCTCCTGTCTTCGGCAAGGAAAGAAGAGACATTAATCAATCTCTTTCAGTGTGAGATCAAAATAAGGGACTCAGGTTTCTGCATAATAATAGATTGCTGGAACTGAGCTAAAGAACAAACATTAAAGAAGCAATTAAAAATAAAGCCTATTAAAAACTTCCAGCGGCTTAATTAATTAAAAACCTTGTATAATTTTATCTTAGAATAACTAAAGGAAAAGGAAAGTAGTCAGTAGTTATAAAATGGGTAACTAATAGAAGTACAGCAAAACTGATGTAATGTTGTACATTATCACCTTAATTTCACGAGTAAAACGTGTGTAGTAGTACGGTAGGGTTTCGATTACTCGAAGTGAAGTGACACTAGGATAGGTTCGGATTGCCGATTTTCCTTTTTCAATATAATTATTTAAGAAAAATGGTATATCTCAGTATCACATTCTTTATTTTAATTAAACAGAAATTTATTTTCAAACATTAAATATTTTATAAATTATGTTTTATAAAGCTAAAGGGCAAAAATTTTATAACACGTAAGAAACATTTGTAAAACTATATCTGTAATAAATGCAACTTAAAATGGGAAAAACAGTTAAACTTCAGCGATTCTGTGTTATCCGACAGTTTCGGTTATCCGATAGCTACTTAGGCTTACTTATGTCTGATAAGGGACTCTTCTGCATATTACTCCATTTTATACTTTGTTGCTTTTGCATCAAAGCAAACAAAAGTGTTTACGTATTACTTTTTAGAAATCTTATAGTCCTCGTAGATAATAATTGAAACTTCGCTAGCTGTGACATGGAAGGGGAAATGTGTATTTAACAAAATATGTTTTGAAACTTATAAAAACAAAACAGTTTTATTCTCTATTTCTTATAATCTTCAGCACTTTTATCTCGAGATGTATTAAGTTGCTCTATCCTTCAAAGGCAGATGGATGCCCAGTTATTATGGCTTCATATACAGGAAAAATATTCTAATAATATTTTAGAAGTAGACAACCTATTTTTAGAACTAAGTTAAAATTTTCATTTTGCATTTTGGTATCTGCCTGCTCTAAAAATATTCGGTACGACGCAAATGCAGCATCAGAAATCATTCTGGCCATGATTTGGCCTATTTGACCAACAAACTACAAGTGTAGCAAATGCGCGCAATGACGCTGACCGGCAGGTAGAGGAGGCTTTAGCCTGCTATTAGTTAATACATGATGAGGCAAAGACACTAATGTATTTTCATGAAAATCGACATCTTGATAAATACTCAAAAGGCCTCGATTCAGATACTCTTGAGCCTCATTAGAAGGTAAAAAACTGAAGACATCTTTATCGCAGTAACTCAACAATCCAGTAGTTCATTTAAGTTCATTGCCAAATATTCCTTAGACCCAATGTGCTTTCATTTCAGCCAGTTTATTAATGGCTAGTACTCATGAACCTACGCAACAATTATATTTTTCACTGCATCATTGAGTTACATGTAACAATCAATATTTTATTACAATATACTGGGTTTGTGCGAAGGGATTGCGACAACTAAGTTAATATACTGGGCGGAATGTTGTTAAGTTAAGCTAAGCAGTGATGTTCGGTAGATTACATTCACAGAAAAGTTTTTGACTTGTTGCAATGGATTTATCACCACTGTAATCTCGAAGAATTTAAAGATACAATTTCATAAGAAATCAAACGTTTTTTATAGTGAAATAAAAAGCATTAAATAGCAGTAATAAAAGTAAACTGTTAAGAAGGAAATTATATTCAGCTAAGAATTATTGAATTAGCGATACGAATGCTTTAGACTAGTTGATTAATCGACTATGGCAAAGCAAGCTAAGGTTATCTGCCTTGCTCCAACTAATCCAATAAATTATACGGAAGTTAACTTAAGCGATATGCCATCCTGGAAAACTTTCTGGAGTTCATATTCACAGTACACATAGAAAAAACCACATAAGTCCCCTAAACCACTCACAAGAAAGAACAAGGACAACCCAGGAGAAAGTAGCAGGTTCAACTTGGTTCCAGGTATCAGGTTATCAGCTGGTCAATGGGGCTATCTGCCTTAAGATGGATGCTTTTTTGAAGGACGTTCTAAAGGTCGATCTTTGTATTTTTGTTATGCAGCCCGCCACTGATTTGGTGGATGAGATTATTGAACACGCCGTCCAGACGGTACAGCGGTTAGGGGAACCGATTGCGATACCAAAGAGCCTGGGTTCGATGAACTAGTTGAAACAAAATAATTACAATGAAGGTCTTAATAGGCTGATGTATAACGGATTACGATATATATCGTTGCTGTTGCTGCTGCAGGTGATGTATAAAAAATGTTCATATCTAAATTAAGGTATCATGCAAGAGAAAATAACCACATCTGACGTCTTCGCGACATGTCATATGTGGCCAAAAACGTATTGAGTGAGTGAATGCACGTAGCTAGAACTCGTAGTGCTTTATTTTGCATGCGACTTAGAGGCAGTGATGTGTTATGTCATCAAAGTTGGATTGTTTTTAATGTAAGTTCTTCTCTCAGTGCTAGAGCTAAACTTCAGTTGACTTATTCGCTTATCTTCGATTAATTTTAGGCTGCATTGCTTTTATAATCATTTGGTTATTCTCAAATGTCTGAAGATATAAGTTGTAATGCCTCCGTTTGTATTCCGAAAAGTCTGGAAAAAAAAGCTTCTTGGGTGTAAAATGTAAATGACGAAAACAACAGAAATTTAATAGACACTTTTATCGCATAAACAGAAGTCATTTGCAGTCGTCATTGCAGCATTATTCTTGTAACACCTTGCGTTGTTACTACACAGCAACAGAATGTGAGCAAGCTCTGCAAGAATAGCTTAAACATAGCCATATTTTTATCACTTCAAAACTTTATCACTTCGGAAGTCTTCAAAAATACAGAGGGTTCTTACTCACTTTTAGAACAATTTCGGGACCGTTTAGTTAATGTTTAGAATGTATAGAGCACTTTTTTAAATTCTTGATCTGATAGCCTTTTTTCTGGTAGTAGACGAGTTCGCATCGTAATTTCCGCGATAGAAGGGCTTTTCGTAAAATTTCCAGAAGTATTGATTTCCAGTACGCTTCCACTACTTCCCAGAGTCCATCAATCGTGGTGGGTTTGCGCTTAGAAATAGCTCTTTTTAAGAGACCAAAGGCATTATAGTCCATAAATGAAACTTTAGGGGACTTATTTGAAAAGGTAATTATAAATCTCTTACTGAAACTTTCTTTGCGTTGACGAAGCCAGGTTTGTACACTTTTTGTCTCTTCGTTTTCGATAAAAATGGAACTTTTTTTTTTCAGTCATTTAAATAAACCCATGCTTCATTAAGAGTCACAATGTATTTCCGCTTATGTCCTGTTAATAGTTTTTATATACAATAGTTCAGCGTTGAGGCAGTTTCCTCTGTAAAAGCTGGTGAACACTGTGTTTTTTAGCTTTTGTAATAGTAACTCTTAGTTTATTCTTTTTATTTATAATTCTACAGATATAATGAAAGACTTCGTCATTGATTTTTTCGTCGGCGGATTTTCTCTTGTTATTTAAGATTTACCTTCAGAAACATTAGAAACAGTACGTACCTTTTTCAGGCATTCGCTTGGCGTCTTCTTTACATACAGAAGTAATGGGTGACGGTTTTTCCATTTCCGGTTAATAATGTTACTTATTTTGCACTTAGAAATTTTAATACCATGCATTTTACAACGTTTTTGAATTATATAATAGAAATATTTCTCTTCGGAAAGCGCAAAAAACTTCAACCCACAGTTTGTTTAAAAGCGACATTTTGAAACCGAAAAATAAATTTAAAGATAGCAGATGATATTTCTCATTTCAAATAAGAAGCTGTTGTCACACATTTTGATTCTAAAACATTTGCTTTAGTTTTTATTCTTTATCGAAATCATTCCGAAAATGTATAAACACCCTCTGTAAGTACCACACCATTAATAACTATTGCTTCGTTCTTACCTCTTAGACGAAGTCACAGAAATACTTAGGAAACTAAGAAAAACTAAGTGGGACTTGAGAGATAATTTTCAGGAGTTCATATAGTGTGAATGCAAAAGGGTATGAACTACTTCATATGTAAAGCAAAATGATGTGTTTCTATCAGTTTGAGGACTTAGTGCTGGCATAACATAATGACATCGTGTTATAACTGACATATGCGAAACTAGTTATGATTAAGAGTGAACTACGATGTACTAACAGTATAACTACGGTGAATGACACCCTGTCCTTTTTGTTATTTGT
Source organism: Stegodyphus mimosarum (assembly GCA_000611955.2). Taxonomy (NCBI): domain Eukaryota; kingdom Metazoa; phylum Arthropoda; class Arachnida; order Araneae; family Eresidae; genus Stegodyphus; species Stegodyphus mimosarum. Next base: position 912,535 of record KK113229.1, read on the forward strand.
GCAATGAAAAGAGTATATTGCACATCTGCTTTAAGGCATTTTCTCCGTCCTTGCAGCATGCTTTCGGGACGTAATTGGAAGCACGTCCGGCTAGCAATCAGGAGGTCAGGATTTCAAATCCCCGTGAGGACATTGGGGAGTTCTTGGATTTGTTGGCTTCTAAATAAACTAATCATTCCACTCTGCTTTCTTTATTTCCGTTTCCAAATCGTGAGGGCATGCAAAACTGATAATCATGCGTATATTCGTAGGAATTCTTACGAGTTATAGGTATGAAGGTAATTATTTATCAAGCTACCCATTTCTTATATGTCTGCCGTTTGCTTCCAATGTAATCTTTCTTGTATTTTACTATTTTTTTTCCTCTCTCATAATAATACTTAGACTCTGTAGCTACCACTCCTTTCTTAATTCACATACAATTATATTTTATGAGATGTAAAACTTTTACGTTTCCTAACCACTGATGATTAATTGGCGCATCCACGTTTTCAGAGTTGTCTTTAAATTATATTTGCTGCTTATGTTTGTACGCAGTTGAAAGATCTTTTAGGATGTTATGAATGCTGCTCTGAGGTCGACAACATGACCTATGCATCCATAAGTCTCTCTCTATATGTATCAGATTTCTTGTTTGCCTGACCTCTGTTTTTATTTTCTCTACAGTACCTTTTGCCCTTGATAAGATAATGATTATATCATAATCAATACCAGGAAATTTTCGCGCTCTCAGTAAGTCTCAGCTTGCTTGTTTTCTCTATTTCCTGCACATTTCAATCTGTGGCGTTGATTGAGAAGTGAAGAGGGCCTAAAATATTTTAAGGGGCTTTTATTCCTTATTTTTTATTTTAATGATAGCTTTTTTATCAGGAATATTCTTTCCTCGTTTAACTTAAATATTAATAAATAAAATATTGTGTCGCTTCAAATTCCTTTATTTTTTCTAGTCGCTAAGCGGTTTAAAAAGTGTTTGAAAGCCTAAGAAATTAGGGACTGATATCGAGCAGAGCAAAACCCAGAAACAAGATAATGTTTTCATTATAGGTAAACGGGAGCAAAATCCTGATAAATTGTGCAGTGTAGTTAAAATTCATCTTAGGCCCCGTTATTGGCTAAGTGCATGAGACCACTGAACAGATCACTGAAGATCCGGGTCCGAAACCCGGAGAATAAGTTGATTGCATTAGTTTTTTCGTAGTTTTTTCCCATGTGTAACGTAAATTCGAGCTAGTTTCTCGCATAAAGTCCTCCATAACGAAAAACAGTCTTTTACTTTATTAAACAGATAGTCCTTGTGCGCTTTGTCTTAATCGATTAAACAAACAAATAAACATTTTCATCTTAACAAATGTTTTTTTGACGCCTGATAAAAGCATTTGTCTTAAATAATCATTTATAGTATTCTAAGTAATACTACTTAAACAATACTGGAGATACCGAAAAAAATCAAGATTCGGATGTTTTACATAACAAAATGTTTGATGCGAATTGTATTCGAAATGCAAAATGTGTCAAATGCCATGGCAGAAATATCCTAAAATCTCAGAAAAAACTGCTAGTTCTCGGTATCAAATTTTAGGCCTATTTGTAAGTGTATTCGCTGAATACTTCTTAACAGTTGTTTTAATTGTAATACGTTTAAAAATACTTTTGCGGCGGAGCACACAGAGATGAGAAAATCGTGTATATGGTCTCCCACAAGTAGCTGCTTTCAATTTGTTACGATGTGAGAGAGGATATGGTCTGACATCGCAGACGCAATAATTTGTTTCGCTTGACAACACAAGAGACATAGCTTCACAACCAGTGCCAAGTAGAATTCTGCACTGTGTCTGTCGTCAAAGTCTCTCGATTTCAGGAAGGCTGATAAACCAATGATATTGTTTTTCCTCTGATATCCTTCCAGACATAACGGATCAGAAGATGTAAAATACAACTGAAAAATTGAGGAGGCGTTAATAATTCAGTTTGTTGATTGTTTCCAACGGAACAACACGCCAGAATGCTCTAGAACTCTAGACTAGGAAGACTAGCCGTTAACAAGATCCTCACATAACGAGGATTGTATTCTTACCTACACTATTGTTCTATGTCTTCCATGTTATTACATATTGTATAGGAGCTTCTCATAAATTTGTAATAAATATATTCTGCCTTCGAAAATGCAGACAAATCTCAACAAATGTACTAAACAAATAACAACTTGCTCGTTTACTAATCCTTACATGGAGTCATCAGCGCACCTGCCGCTGGGTTAAAACAGTGGTGACCAAGAACTGACAACTGCATTAACGAACTAAACTATCATCAACTCTTCCGACAGCTATACGGCAATTCGTCCACCAAAGCTTCATTAACTGCCTTCCCGCATGCATCTTTACGTAATTGCTGAGTCACCTGGAAATTCAACTGCACAGCGAAACTCTCCATACGGATTATTGCGCTAAAATCTTTTAATAGTAAGAAACACCTTTTATACAGCCTGACTTAACGCAGCAGATAATAAAAGAATACCAAGCTACTGTTGTTACGAAGCGGGCAATAAGTCCATCTTCTCCAGCCAACTGTCCGACAACATTCCTCACCCGGATAATCACGCCGCTTCCGTCTTCCCCGGAAAATCCGAAAAAAACACCCATGTTTGCTAAAGGTGTCATCCAGTACAGAAGCATTTAATTCTATCTTTCAACGGTGTTTGTGACGGTGTGACAACTGTGTTGTGATTTTGTATACAGCATCGTATATTCAGTGATTTGTGTGTGCTTACCGTATGCTTTATATTCAACTGTGTTTCTTCCAAAAAAAAATATTTTCCTCAAGTGCCCGCTGTTCCACCGAACCAAACAAACCAAAAGAAGAACACGGATGCATGTTTATTTGAATTCTGCCTATATGCGGTCAAGTCATAAATTTCGAACCCTTTTTTTCACGGGGAAGCTGAAAAAGGGGGGGATAATCTCACTTGGAGTGGTGAGAAAATGTGGGAGTCATTCAAACATCTAACTTCTCTGCATTTAGTTTATACAGAGAAAATGAAAATACAAATTGAATTCTTCTAATAAATGCGATTTTGTACAATGAAAATGTATTATTGAAGGATAAACTGTAAGGCAAATAACACCCACACAGGAAGTGAATGTAGAAAATGGTGAACTTAATTTACTTGTGAATTTGACAGTGAGGAGCTTATAATACAATTCCGATGTTTTCAAATCCTATAAATTTTTTAATAGATAACAAGAAAATCTCGAACTCGTTAAACATTCTTCACAATTCAGGCAAAATTTCATTAATAATATTAAAGAATTGGAATGGGATTTGAACCCAGGATGTTATCGTTCGCTGATAAGACTAGATGTCGACAGTCGATGAGAAGCTGATAGTCAATAAATTCTAATATTTAGTTGAAGAAGAAATATTTATGTATCCAGATTTTTTAAGTCCTATTGCATACATTACAAATACTTATTCTCGTAATCACAAATACATATATGTTATTCCCTTCGTAACTTTCAATATATATATTTATATTTGTAATTGCCGCCCAACCGGTACAGTAGTTAGCGTCGCTGACTGCCGTGCCGAAGGGCCTGTGTTCGAATCCCGGAGAAGGCATGGATCTTTGTAAATGTATAGTGTTGGTGGGGCATGGTGGCACTCTAAATATGCGGCGAGCCGAAACTCCTCTCGTGTGATTTGGTGGAAGGGGAGAGGGATGGGAGACCCTCGGACCCGTCTTACCGGGGTGCTCTCCATCAAAATTGGGGGGCGGAACTGAGCCAAATCATACTGTCACCTGTCAGGTGCTCAAGGCTATTGCCAACGACAGGTATAATCGTGCTCTCCTTGCCACGAGGAATTTCGTGGGCTTGGGCTGACTATATGTCAGACAAGTGAGCATAAGCAACAACAACAGCAACATATTTGTAATTAATAAATCTTTTGAAAGCAGTGCCAAACATCTGTCAAAATTATACACTGGTGAAAAAAATTAAGAGAATTTTCATATTTGATTTACAATCTCCAGAACTACTGGACAGATTTTAATAAAACTTGCAGTGAACATAGGTTGATATAATACAAACAAAATAAACATTCAACAGTTATAATAGATACACATGTTCGTGTGTAACACTCATGTCAGTCTGAAGGTCTGAAACAGCGGCTGCAGAAAACACAAAAGAAATGGGTAAATAGGGGTATGGTCCTCTCTTACAGCCATTCAGGCCTCGCAGCGCGATGTCATACTGGAAATAAGGCAGTTTATCAATGCCTGTGGCAATGGGTCCCACTCATTCAGCAACACTGTTTTCAGTTCCTGTATGGTTCTTGGAGGGGGGTTGCGAGTTGCAATTGCCCTTCCTAGAGCGTCCCAGACATGCTCTATAGGGCTGAGGTTTGGAGACCTGGCTGGCCAATCCATTCGGCGAATATCCTCTCGAGAAATTCGTCGACCAGAAGAGATCTATGTGGCCTCGCGTTGCCGTCCTGTAAGATGAACTTGGGGGCCCACTGCACCCGGGGAAAGGCGAACACAGGGCTCCAAGACCTCATCCCTATACCTCACACCAGTCAGAGAGCCTCTGTCAAAGACGTGGAGAGGTGTGCGGCCATCCAACATGATGCCTGCCCAGACCATTACACTGCCACCACCATAATTGTTGATTTCACGGACATTGGAGGGTTAGTAGCTTATTTCTGGCTCTCTCCATTTGAAAGTACTGCGAGAATCGGTGTTTAGGCTAAAACGAGACTCATCGGGGAACAGAACGGTCGCCCATTGTTCCGTACTCCAATCACTATGCTGCCTGCACCATGCTAATCGGACTCTCCTGTCCGTAGATGTCAGCGGAACGCAAACAGCCGATCTTCTGGCAAACAACCTTCTCTCATTCAGTCTTTTGGAAACAGTCACCCTTGTTGCACTGGTTCCTGTGGCTGCATACAGGTCCCGAGAGAGGTGAGAAGCTTTACCCTCTCTGTTACGCCTCGCTAAAATGGACAAATAGCGATCTTCTCTGGCCGTCGTGGCTCTTGGACGACCTTGCCCAGGATTTCTCTCGATGGATCCAATATCCTGGAACTGTTTCCATGGGTTACACACGTCGCTGGCGTTAAATTAACTGCAAATCTGGACTTGCGATTGGCCTGCCTCTAGCCTCCCCACAATTCGCCACCTCATTCCATCATATAAACGTTAGTAGTTACTCATTTTTACTGTTCCGATGTGAACTTATCCGATTGCTGCAAGATAACACCGAGAAATTCGCCGAGGTGTGTTACCAAACGCAATTCGTTTTACCCTCCACGCGTTTATGAAGCCTGTTTTCTTACTGGATGCGCTTACACACACGTGTACGCTTACGAATTTGAAATACAAGATTTGCATTTTGATGTAGAAGAAGTGGTTTTCTTTCAGTTCAGTTCTTTCTATGCAATTCGATAAAATATGCAAATTCTCTTAATTTATTTCACCAGGGTATTTTATAATTATTATTTAGAAATGCGGTTATAATAGCTTTTATATTTACGAAAGATACTGAGGCTCACTGTATTCAAGTCGATAGGACCAATGAATGGAAAGATCGATTTGATAATTCATTTCTAGTTTCAAATCGGATGAATGGACTCACCAAAAAAATGGCACATTAATACGGTCACTGAGCTACAATGTACAATTAGCAATGAAACTTTTAACAAAGGTTTTGTGCAATATCTTGAAAACAAATTATCAGAATCTAATTAAATGTTTTACTTCTTAGAAAAGTAGAAAATGCAAATATTTACGAATAAAAAGAAAATATCTTTAAAAAATTAAATTTAAATTTAAATTTAAAAAAATAAAAGAATTACAAAATGTTGCAGAAATTGCACGAAATAGCGAATAAACTTATTCGGCACTACTTCACTAAATGTAAAATAGATTGTACAGTCAGATAGCTCTCCTTGTCACAGAAATATATTGTTCATGGGGTTTAAAAGTTATTCAGACTAACGTGGGAAGTTCAACGAACAACATGTGTTTTCCTTTGAAGGAATAAACTAGCCAAAAAAAAGGGGGCACTTGAAAATTAGATGCAAATTTAATAAATGGATTGAACGAACCCTCCACAGTCTACCACTGTGTTTAAGCATTTTAGTGGATTTCCTTAAGGTATGTAAATATAAGCCCATTATTCCTAGAAAATTTTCCATGAAATCATGCCTAGCCAACCCTCATATTCTTTGAAAGTAATTAATTTAATTAAGTAATTAATTTCATATTACATGAATCGAAGCTTTTCAAAAACTAGGATATTTTCTATAAACAGTTAGTGCTGCTCAGCTGGAATTGGATCGGATTATTTATTTATAGCAGTGCTTTTCAGCCTCGTAACTTACATGCATGTGTTGCTCAGGGAAGCAAGGAAATTCCTAGACGAAAATAATGTAATAATGAAATGTTAATAAACAAGTAAATATAATCATTAAATTCATTTGATAATTATAATTTAATTTGCAATTATGCTTTTGTTGTTGTTTCTCATGCTCACTTGTCTGACAAAGTCAGCCCAAGCCCACGAAATTTCTGGTGTCAAGGTGCGCTAGATTACGCCTGTCGTTGGCAATAACCTTGAGCACCTAACAGGTGACAGTGCGATTTGGCTCAGTTTCCCCCCCCCCCAGTTTTGATGGAGAGCACCCCGGGGGATTGGTCCCCCCTCTCCCCTCCGCATATTTAAATTGCCGTCATGCCGCACCGACACTATAAATTTACAAATATCCATGCCTTCTCCGGGATTCGAACCCGAGCCTTTCGGCACGGCAGTCAGCGACGCTAACCACTATACCGGTTGGGCGGCATTTGTAATTATAAGGTGATATACGTTATTAATAATCCTAAAAGTGTAATATTTAATACTTAAAACAGCACTTCAAAATCTTTTCACACCCTATATAATTTGTCTCCATTCTGGTACGATGCACATCCTTGTATACATTACTTACTTACACTGAAGAATAGCGGAGAGCTCTGTAGCTCCATTCAAGTTTTTATACCTGATATACTGATGCTGAATGAGACTTAAAACACTTTTCTTTTGCAATATATCTCCCCTTATGATCTCTAACGCAGCCGTTTATTTTCCCCTCTACAATTAAGGTCAATGTTCCCTTATTGACTGCAAATCCAACGCCACCGTTTATTTCTTTACTTCCATGCATGTTGCCTTATCTATGAGGTGAAACACAGTTGATCTGTTGAAGACCACTGACCTTTTCCCCCCAAAGATTGAAACGAAATACTCTCGCGAGATTTCTCCCATTTTTGTTTTGGAGGCAACGTTGTTCTGTGAAAATGATGGACCCGCAGCGGCAGGAAATTATAACTGATCAGGTTCATAGAATAGCCTTGAAAATACCTTCCATTTGGAAATCAAATTCGCGTTATGGCTAAGACATTGTGAAATCCAATTTGATCTGGCTGCAATTACCAACGATAACATGAAATTTTCGTAGATTGTAGCAAATTTACACACATCAACTTTACAACATGTCTCAAATTTAATCTTAACACCTCCTGAAACTGACAAATACCTAACTTTAAAAAACAGACTAATCGCGGAGTTCCAAGATTCTGAAGTACAGCAAATCCGTAAACTTTTATCGGAACTACAATTAGGTGACAAAAAAACCTAGTTTCCTTTTGAAACAATGAAAGAGATAGCGTCAAACAAAATGCATGATGATTTCCTAAAAAATCTGTGGATACACAGACTTCCTTCCAATATGCAAGCAATTTTATCCGCTTCGGATGCAGATTCAGTTCATCTAGCTCAGATAGCAGATAAGGTTTCGGAAATTCCAGCGTTTCATACACGAAGTGTTACGAGGACTAGATTTTTGTTACACATACTTAGATAACATTCTAGTATTCTCAGAAAACGAAACACTTCATAAACAACATATTTTCAAACTTTTATACAAACTAAATGAATATGGACTTAAATTAAATACTTCAAATGTGTTTTCGAGGTTCCTGAAATATAATTCTTAGGGCATTTAATAACCAAGAATGGCACTAAACCTTTACCTGAACGGGTGATCGCAATTCTGAACTTCAAAATAGCAGAAAATGTTAAAGACTTAAGGAAGTTTTTAGGGTTTACTAAATTTTTGCCGTAGGTACGTGTCATGTGAAGTACATAATCAAGCACTACTCAGCGAATATTTAAAAAGTTCAGAGAAGAATGACAAGCGCAACCTAGGTCTGTGCAAACCAATGAAGCTTTTGAAAATGCTGAACAACAGTTAGCAAATGTTACATCATTAGCACATCCTTCGCCAAACGCATCTCTAATTCTTCAAGTCGACGCATCTGACTACGCTATTGGCGGATCTCTAAATCAACTTCCTAAACAAGGACTCGAATCCCTAGCCTTTTTTCTAGAAAGTTCACAACCATTAAGGCAAAATACAGTGACTACGATAGAGAATTATTAGCAATATGCTCATCCATTCGCAAATTTAGATATATGCTAGAGGGACACAAATTTACAGTATTTACCGACTACAAACCATTAATATTTGCTTTCAAACAAAAACTTGAAAAATGCTCCCCCCCCCTGTCAAATTCGTCAACTAGATTTTATTTCTCAATCCACAACTGATACATTAAAGAAATTGATAATATCGTGACCGACACATTATCTCGCATTCACGAAATTAAAATTATTAGCCCTATTGATTATGAAGAAATTGCTCAAGCACAGTCAAGAGATAATGAATTAAAAGAAGTGCTTTACACCAGCAGTTCTTTACAAATAAAAAAATTAAGCTTCCAAATTCAGAAATAGAATTATATTGTGATATATCTTCTGTCATGGCAAGAACTCATATTACCGAGGCATTTCGAAAATTGTGTTTTAATTGCGTACATAATTTAGCTCATCCAGCCTTTCGAACGACGTCAAAATTAGTTCGTAGTCGATATGTGTGGCCAAAAGCAACATTAATTTTTTTGTCTTTAATTGAAGAAAGCAATATCAATTTTATTCTTATACAAAAGCCTTTTTGTATTAAGAATAAACTCACACGCTTTCTGTATCTTTTAGTATTTTCAGGTCTGTGATATCGTAATAAATTAGAAATAACTCTTATGCTATTAAGCTCATCCTAATATGAAGATTTAGTTACCAAAAACGTTATCTTTAATAATACCCATATATATGCTTCTAATCATACATACGTGCTTTTACTGAGACAAATACAATATTGAAATACCAAAGATTATTGCTTTTGCAAATTCCTTGTACCAAACGAATTATAAATAGATCGTTTGGTACGAATACGTTACAAATTCTAGAAGAGAAGCATTGCAGCCATTCCATGCTTCCAAATGTCAATGGATTCTTCATGATAATGCAGACAGTCCTTCAATTAATTGAAAGAACTTCCGAAATCATATTAATTTCAGTATTACAGAAGCATAAAATTTTTATTAAATGGCCTACCAATGACAGAAGGGAAAGTTACGCAACATTGCGTCATAAATTTGTTAGCACCTGTAATTAAGTCCGCCACTTTTCGGCAAACACAGGAACATCCCCTGGCTCCTTACTGGTATTCAAATGTGACAGTGGCTAAGACTATTCTGGCTAGACTAACACACTTGGCCACCTTAAATGTGTTTCCTTTGATAGTGGCAGAAAAATCTACCCCGCTTGTAAAAAATGCTGTGACCATCCAGCTTCACCGGATCACATACTGGATTGCATCGGACTTTCTAGGGAGGACTTAACATCCAATCCCCTCACTGTTATTGATTTTTTGACGGTCAACAACCTTCTGGAGCTGATCTGACATATGTCAGATCTTTCAAGGATAAGCAACAACAACTTTTCGGCAAGGGTGGCTACAATCTTATGAAGATTAGTTTTCAAGAAAACAACTTTGACACTTTCTATGCCGGAATTCTACTACTCTGTTAAACAAAGCAAACTGTCCCTTTAATAAGGTTCCTTTGTCTTCGTCAAGGTGCGAGTCTTCTGATGACGGAAACACTCATGAAGTATCGGCCTTGGAGCTGACAGTGGCTGACTTGCGTAATGATAATCCACACCTATTTAAAATGTAGAAGCATTTTGAAGGCGTCTGGTTTGCCTCATGTATGACGTAACTATGGGACATTCTTCCTAAGAAATATCTTCACAAAGTCTTTGTTCCTCTAAAGCACATAGTTGTGTTATACTTTATTATAATCAAATAATCTATTCCGAACCAATTATATTTTGTTAAAAACTAGCAGCTGGCATAGAAGGGAAGTAATACTTCTGATAGGTTAATTAAATGTGTTACTTCTTTCAAGCGGAATTCCATTGTTAAATTTTGCGGAAATTTTGGTTTGATTTTGAGAAGAAATACTGGGTTGTATTTATGATAATAATCTAAGGATACTTTTCCATTTATACAAATTTCTACAGAATAAAGCTGGCGCACGTAATTTAGTTCAGGAGTTTCAGCTTAAGTTTAAAGAAGTGAAAGATTTAAATGAATTTTTTCCTCTTTATATTAAATGTATTCAAAGCTTGTTTAGAATCCAGGTTAACCATTAAATCTATGATTTCAAATCCAAAAAGCCAAGAACAGTTTCTTATCAGAATAATAAACTCGGCGAGCTTAAATAATTATCACTTCTAAGGGTAAATCGTTTCAAAGAAATTACAACAACAGGAATCTTAGCGAAACAAAGAAACTTTATTATTAATAATACAAAATTTCGGACAGTTGAAAACTCATAATCTTTAAATATTGTTCTTGGAAACAATCATGTTCTGGATTCTCACCTAAAATTTTTACAGGTAGAAGTAATATTTGTAAGTGATTGGACGCTTGTACATAACACGGTCTGTGCTTTTGCTATATTTTGCAATGAATTAACAACAGCAGGAAGCGAGTTTAAATTATATTCAAATTAAGGTATTTGAAACTGAAGAAATAATAAAACAGCGGCATTTGCTATTTCAGAGGCTTTGTACTGGAGTACTGGAAATTTCAATGACTCAGAAAACGGAGTCCCAGTTCCAAATATTAGTTTACACCGACAGCCAAATAATAATAGTTTGTTTACTTTTTTCCTTCATTGTTAAAACGCTAGCCAAACAACAATAGATAAATCTCAAAACGAAAAACATATTATGGCATAATGAAGAAAATACATATTATACTGATTAAAATATTTATTGAAAATTGCAAAATAAATATTAAATTGTACTCTCTAGAAATTCTGGAAAGGACTGAGCAAACTAAATAGCTAAAGAGGCAACCTTATTTCAAACTACCTTATAGTACTGGAAAAAACTACAAAACTTAATTAAAGACAGGCTAACAAAGAGAAATATTTTACAAGTGATATGAAGGTTGGTCCTTCATAGGTTGGTCCAAACTGCAAAATTAAGATTTTTTTTCACTGTTGCAGAAAAGAAAGTTCGATCATTCATACAAAATATTCTAAATCTTTTCTAGTCATGCCAGAGTTAAACATGCTGGTTCTTCTTCTGTGTATCCTGTTGATTCAGCACAAAACCAAGTTATGGTACTTATTTTATATTTTTACTCTCTTTTACCATTTAACAGTACTGGCGTTTAAGAATATGTGATAACAATTGGTGATTTGTGACCATGAATTGATTTCTACGGAATAATTTAAGTAATTCATTGTTCTATCGATAACATGCCATTGTTTTTGAAATACTGTTTATATTACCTCCGGCCAACTTATATACATAGATAAATGAGAGAATATTTTCGGTCTAAAAATTGGATAGAGAGGTTTCAGTGAATATGTCCGAGTAAGGGTCTCCACAATACATTTTTACAGTTTTTTAATTGATGTATGTGTGTATATGTGTGACGATTTTTTCGTTCACGATATCTCTTCCGTCAGACTTCCAAAATTTCAGTTTTCCGTATTTAAACTGTCTGCATCCATATCTATAGTTAATTAGATTTCGGGTGAAACTGGACAACTGAAAGTAGTTATTTTACAGGAAGCTCGTAACAGTCTTTGATGGACAGCAGGAAATGGAACTTTAATTGAAGCCCATCACAGTTTTTAATATAAAAAACAATGTTAAGATAGAATCCAAATCTTTTCAATTTTTTAAACTTTTAAACTTTTATTTTAGTATTTATATCACAGGGAACAACATATTAGATTTTGGCTGAAACTGATAAACCAGAAGTTATACTTTATTTGAAGTGCTGAACACATTTTCTTGAAAAAATGAAAAATGATATAATCCAGATCTTCTCAAACTTGGTATTTAAAACTCGTATATGATTAATAACAACATCTTAGATCTTGACATTATACGATAAATCGGTAGTGGTACTTGATTTGGAATCGAAAAAACTTAGACTCACTATAATAGTTTAGCCGACAGGTTTGTCAAATTGTGTCGCTAGGTGATTGGTTTAGATTCGACCGGAGTCGGCTAATTAAATTCGAAAAACATTATCTTCATTCCAAACGTAATATCAAGTTACAGAAATGTCAATCTGTTACTGTGACTTATCTCACTTGTCTGACAGTAACATCAAAACAAGCCCACGAAATTCGTCGTGGCAAGGAGAGCAAGATTGCGCCTGTCGTTGGCAAGAGGTATGAGCACAATACAAGTGACAGTACGACTTCGCTGAGTTCCGCCCCCCCAGTTTTGATAGAGAACACCCCGGGGGACAGGTCCGAGGGTCTCTCGCCTCTCTTCCCCTACAATCAACCTCTCGAGAGGACTTTCGGCAAGCCATATATTTAAAGTGCCCCCATGTCGCAAAGACACTATGCATTTACAAACAACCATGTCTTCTCCGGGATTCGAAACCGGACCCTTGGGTACCGTAGTAGGCTCCCCTAACCAATATACCGTCTGCGCGGCATTCCAGTGTGTAGTAGTTTTAGATGCAACAATTGAGTTCATTTGTCAAAGCAAAAAAACAACTGAGGATTTTTTTAAACATTTTTTTTTGTAGTTAGTGTAACTGACGTTTATACCAGTTATTCAATGCATGACTGAGTGTAATTCGGAACAGCAAAATACTGGGCGGCGGGGGGGGGGATTTGTGCACTTCAGGAAAAAATAATCCATCTCAGAATGCTACTTCTTCAGGAAGAGGAATATTTATACTTATATCTGTTCAGTCAAGAAGGCTTTATGTGAATTAGAAAAGAAGTATTTTTTATTTTTTCTGACAGCGAAGAATACTTTTCAAAATTTTATTTCCTTCTCTCTTTTATCCCACCTTCTTTTTTTCTTTTCCTTTTTTTTTAAAAAGAATTCTTCAGGGTCCTTACTTTACACCTCGTTTTGTTATGTAACTCCTGAGTCCAGAAGGTTATTCAGATTTTATGGCAAGTGGCGTAGATTAAAATGAGAGGAAGAATCGCAAGTGACATGATTTGGAGTAGAAACTTAGTTATTGCCGCCGCTGATCAGAACAGAGCTAAACGCCTGACATAGTTGATAAGTCTTGTAAATTAACTGAGTTTTCTCTGTTTGATTCAGCTAGGTCGCAGCTTAGCGTAGATTTATTGAAAGAGTGAGCGGTTAGTATACTGTAAGTGTCAGCAAGCTACTGCCTCAAGAAGACTTCAGTGTTGTGTTGTATTATTGTTAGTTAACCTCAAAGTTAACTTTTATAATATGTGTTGGATCTTGAATCCACAATCAGATTTTAGCAAAGGCGATAATTCGCCGATACATGCAGGTAACTTGTAAGATGTTAGCAGAGCAGAAGTAGTAGCTAAATAGTTTAGACACTCTTTGGCGTTTTAATGCATTAGTTTAATTAATTATTCGTATAATTATCATGAATCCACATTAATTTATAAATAATTGTATTTACTACTCGTTTTATTTAATTTTAGTTATTAATCATTTACCGTTTAACTCCTTATTACTTTATTTAATTTATATTATTTATCCTTTTATTATTTTATTAGTCTATTTGTAGCGTTTCTATTATTAGGACCTTATTGTGCATGTATTTAATTATCTTTCAGGCACTCGTAAAAACACCAGTAGCAAATACACGTAAATTTTTATTTTTCTGCATCAGTCTACCTTTAACGTATTTGTTGCGTCATCATTTTTTAAATAACAGATAATTGTTAACTTCTCTTTAATTATAAACACAACTGTTTCGTGTTTAAATATCGTAATTAGAAATAAAGTACTCACAAATTTGCCTTTTTCTCTCCCCCCCACCCTAGGCCTACAGGCTGAAGCAGAATGATTAAAATAAAAAAGCCCGCTATAAAAGAGGCTGAAGCCGGTTATGCTGTCTAATATAGGAACAGGGATTTCTTAAAATAAATCTTATTATCTTTCCAGATGAATCTTATAAAGGATAAATGATGTAAATTTTAAATAATCGAGTATTAAGGAAAAAACAATGGAAAGATTTTGAAGAAAAGCCATTTGTTTAACTCACTTGCTTCGTATTTTCGGATATTTTCCTAAATTACCGCTTCAGTCCAACCGACTTCGGATAACGAGTTCGGATAATCGAATTTCCCTTTTTACCAAGAAAAATGAATAAAGCGTTCGATACTCTTTAATATTAACATGGTTTCAGATACAGTTTGCTTAAAAATAAGGGGAACCATATTACTCTATTTCTAACTCATTCCAAATGCTTTTAATAGCTGAATAAACTCTAAATGTTCTAAAAATTGTTACTGAACTGTTCGTTGTAAATTAATATTTGTAAAATGCATGCTGATTAATCAGCAACTGAAAATTTTCCTTTCCATTGTTTTTGCCAATTGAGAATAAATGTTGGAGAAATCTTAATCAAGTTATCTTTCTCATTGAAACGATCTCAAAATACTTTCTTTTCTCGCAAAAGAGCATTTCGTGGATGCGCACCAGAGGTAAAACAGAATGCATCTTGGGAATAGCTCTAATTCTTAAATAAATGCGTGAAATGTTATTCTGCCGTTCTTCTCATTAGACCACCTGAATATTTATTGGCGCTGTTTTTCGGAGCACACTAATCTGTTGCACGATTCAGTTACCAAATGGAGGAAACTAAGGAAAGTTTTCTTTTTTCGTTCAGTTTGATGTGTACGTTGGGTCTCTTAGCCACCGCAGCAAGGGAGGCAGCTATGGTGAGGACAAACCTGCTTGTTTAATATCTCCGTTAATTAGTTACTCAGGACAGACTGACTAATCAAAAATAAAGAGGCTGGTTTTTAATCCTTCCGAGGCATTCGAGCCGAATCTTTAAGGCGGGGAACAATGCTCGCAAGAACCGCACATACGTTAGAATTTTAATGAACTCAATCCACCAACACCCTTTGTTTCTGAATGAAACGGGTGCACAATTATTTCGACAACACAAAGAAATTCGCTTTCCTTTTTCTTTCCGGAGCTCGACGTTTTCGTTCGCCGAGCGAAAACGAAGCTCGCCAATACCGATTTTTTGGCGACTACTTCTAGGAAGAAAGAATAAGAATAAAAGGAAAAAAAGAGTAAATAGCGATGTGCTATTCGTAAAGAGATTAACAATGCACGCGGGAGCTATAACTGCAGCCACAATTTATTTCCAGACATTCTTGGTTGTTTATACAACATTAGGTCTAACATGAGACCGAAGTAGATGTGTTTTATGTTCCTCCTTCATCTTTTTTGCTGTTCTTAAAACCAGAGAGCAGTAACCCGGCTAATATTTTTCAAATTTGCTCGATCATCTTCTTCGATATATTACAGCTGGGCTCCGAGTACGGAATTCCTGAAATCGAGCTGGGCACTACAAAAAGTTAAAACTCGATAAGCATCTGCTTTCGCGAATCGATATTAAACAAACTTACCTGGGATTAGCTGTTTCTCAAGTGGTTTAGTTTCGATTGTATATATTTTGTTTCTGCAGTATTTAAAATTTTTCTGCTACTCTGCTCTTTAGTTTTCTTTTTAAATTATGTCCACTTAACTAAGCCGTTTTTAGTGCTTAGCTACGGTTTGGTTTGATTTATTTGATTACGACAAAGCTATCCATCTAAGAGGAGGGATGCGCTCGCAGAGGACTTTCTAAGGGAAACTGGCTCATACCCGCGCTACATTGTAAGATATTTCATGCTATTTAACCCATTATTAAAATTTAGAATTACATTATAGCCTCTCCCTTCGTTAGCTCTCATCAGGATGCAAATGGCTTACGTCTATTTAAGGCGAGAGTTTTGAATGTTTTAGATACGGAGCTATTGCTAGCGACGCTCACAGCTTGACTTTCTATCACTAAGCTCTACCACTTATTGTTCGGGCATTAGCCATTTGCTAGCCGAAGTTAAAACGCGCAATTAAAGTAACTCGCTTGGAAGTTCTAATAGGGTCTAAAGCACTTTGGTTTAAACACAGTTGGACCCTGTAACGCACGTCGAAAACCACGAAAATGACCATCAGTTAGCCCTTTGGCCGGAATCTGAATCTGAATCTGACTCCAACTACCAGCAGCTTCACCAACGGCCAGGCAATAAATCGTTGAACACTGGTGGTTAGACAGAGATTCAGTTCTCGGCAAGAAGGTTGCGTGCATGGAAGTTTTTATGTTTCTCCCAGGGTAACGTGAATACGAGTGAGTTTCCTTCAGAAAATCAGCCACGACAGTATCGCTCCTCTTAGGGAGATAGCCCTAGTGTGCTTTGCCTTAATTAAACAAACCAAACCAGCCAATTACCAGCGTTTGGCAGTCTTATCCACTCGCCCACTGGTAGGCCTTTATTTACCTATGTGATATTTGAAGCAGTAGAGAGATAACATTAAGTCAACAGGTTATTTTACAGTAAACCATTCCAAGGCCCTGCCTTAAGATGAATGCTTTCGTTTGGGACTTAACTCTCTCGTACTTATATTACACACTGGAAAACAAGGAAAATCCCATGTAACGAACATTTTTACTCTCTGGGAAAGAATCTGGGACAAACTTTTTGCGATTAGTGATCTTACTATGTGGTCATTGGAGGAAAGGGGACGCGTTCAGCTAATATACTAACTTAAAAGCAGAGTAGCGTCGTACTTAGTTTCGATTTAGAGATTCAAGCAATAAGATACGTTATCTTTATCTCTCATCTTAAAGAACGCTTTTTTTTTCAGTCTCATTATCCGTGATCAAGCATGATGAATTGGATTTACTACAATTGCTTGTATAAAAAGATTTGGAATAAGCTTCAAAATTTAAAGAAGAATGTAAGCTGAAGTTTGCAGCAAATATCTTTGGGCCTGTCATTTTATTCCCGTATGTCTGAAATTATTTCGTAATCTATTTTTTCCGGAGAAATAGACATAAACTTAATTTGTTCGTTTTGTACTTCGAAAAAATGGAATAAAAGTTGATGTTATTTCAATTATTTCATTCTGGGTGTAGAATATATTCTACAAATAAAATTTTTAAGTCAGTCAAAATATTTAGAGTGAATTAATGCTTATATATTTTTTGAATTTAAACTAATGAAAATTCACAAACCGTTAAGACGCAATTAAAAAAGAAGAAATCGTTTTAATTGCATAATAGAAAGCATTCCCTACAAATTCGAATTTCAACTTCCCAAGCAAGCTGCAGACAAATCTGATTGCTTATAAAAAAACTCAGATTTCTTTTTGATATGAGCTAAATTAAAATGACAGAGGATACCAATAACGTTTTATTGTGAATTATTTCACTTCTCTGACAGTAATATCAGAACAAGCTTTAGCATTAGAAGAGCTTCCGTGTTCATCTTTGGCATGGGAATTCCGCAGCTTACAGGTGATAGCACAACTTTTCCTAATATCGTCCCAAATTTGAATGAGAATCCCCCAGTGCCGTGATCCAAGCAACGTCCATCCCCTTTCTTCTACCATCAAACCACTCGAGTCCTTCAGCTCGCCAGAATTCATTAATAATGAAGTTTACGAAAGTTAATGAGAAGAGAAAAACAACGAAGAAAATTGTTAAGACCACCATGGAGGTGAAAAAAGAGGTTTTTGAAAAGTAGGAAAATGCTATGCTTATCAAAGACCCTATGCTGATTAAGATGGTGTCTACGACTGTGAAGAACAAAGACGCTATTAAATCAACTAACGTTGCGAAGGGTGTGAAATTGATTACCAAAAAAAATAATAAATAAAAGACCTTATAGGATTCTGACAAATCTCTTTTGATCTGCATAGCAGCAAAACCTTTAAGTACAGTATCATGTGCAGTGCTTCATCTATGTACAGTGTATCTTTACGTGTGAACGGATTCATAATAAATTGAATGCACACAGAATCGATGATAGCTTGATAAAATATAATTTTTCCAGAAACACTTTAAAATTCTGGAACTCTTCATACAAAAGTACTTGTACAGCTATTCTCAGTATGGCAGAGCACAATCAGTAGTTACCATTTCAAACTGCTGAGAACGTTGAACACAAGGAGATGCAAAAATCTCAAATGCCGCAGAGTGATCTCTCAGTACTCTCAACACTCTGAGCTAAACTCTGAACTAACTGAAAACTACTGCTATCTTCGTTCTTTTATAGTTTTCTCACATCTGCTGAGATATTTCCAGCACCTTCGATACCTCGAAATTGCTGGAAGGCATGCAGAGTTATATAGGGCCGGAAACAGTTACAGTTGCACAGGATTAGGACCAAAATGTCCCTAAAAGGTCACCAATTAGGCGACATTTGGTGCTTTCACGCCAAATTTGGCAATAAATATTAGTCCCCATTAGTAAATATTAGTCCAAATATTAGTAAATATTAGTCGATGCATGACCTGTGCGAAGCAAGAATTTTCTGCCCTAGAAATAATGATGGAAGTGTTGTAGGGCTTTAGTTGTGGCGAGAAACTCTTTCCTGGTGGCACAGTAATTCCTCTCTGGTTTAGACAGGCACTTACTCCAGTAGGCCACGACACGTTCTTGACCGTTTACTTCTTGGGAAATAAACAGCACCAGTAGTGTCACTGCTTGCATCTGTGTCGAGAATAAATGGTTTGTCCAACTGAGGATACGTCAGGATTGTTGCAGTTGTTAAAGCTTCCTTCAGGTTGTTAAAATGCGTCCTCACACTCTTTTGTCCGCAAGAACGTTTGCTTGCTCTCTGTCAGCTTGTGAAGAGGTCTTGCGATGGACGAAAAGACTTTCACAAATATCCTATAGTAGATGCAAAACAGGAGAAAATTTCTAAAGGTTTTTCAAAACTCTTCCCGACGATGATGATGAAGGACACATCTAGGTATATCAAGCAGGCATAATAAGGAAGACCTTGCAACATGATCTCAATGAGACGTTCGAATGTTTCCGGCGAATGGCATTACGTAATCCAAACGGCAGCACTGTAAACTACCCAAATCCTTGTCCGGTAGTAAATGCCGTCTTTTCTCGGTCATCAAGGTGTATCTCTACCTGTCAATAAATACTCTTTCAATCAAGAGTCGAAAACCTCTTGTTTCCATAAAGAATGTCCAGTATGTAATCAATTCTAGGAAGAGGGTAGCTATTTTTCTTTGTGATATCGTTCAGCCGGCGAGAGACAAACCAAAATTTAGTCGAACCTTCTTTCTCTCCGACCTTGACGACGGAATAGGCCCAAGGATTTTCTGAAGGCTCAGTATCATGCCACAGAAATTTCTTGAATGACCTCTCGAAGTTTTCCTGCCACGTTTTCAGAATTTGGAAGACGTCTACAATGCTTGATTAATGGAGGACCTTCCGTGTCAAGTTTCTGCTGGGCCAAATTGGTTCGACCTACGTTAGAAGATGAGGGGGAGAAAAATCTTGAAATGCTTATAGGATACGCTCTGCAGCAGTCCTCTCTTCATCGGTTAGTTTCGCATTCTTCGATGTTAGTCTGTCGGAAGATATAGACTGAGGAGGATTACTGGTTCGCTTAACGCAGATCACTGAACACATGCTGTAACTACTTCGCCTTTTCTAATGACTTATTATTTACAATGGCAATTCTCACCGGCATAACGGTCTTCGATAGGTCGACGAGTGCCGAGGATACTAATACTCTTTTCGGATTTTTACAGATCTTAGGATTTTCCATTATGACGTACCCAAAATTTCTGCTTTCAGCTATGGAACCAGGTAGTGAAAATTCTGTTCTTGTTAAGACTATGTATAGTTTTGAGGTATTATTTGGTGGATAGATTTAAATTCTTTATCTTTGATTCCGAATGAGGCAGAAGGCAGTTTGTTTTGAAAGCCCAAGGAAAAATTGTATTTCCTCAGAAAGTCTAATCTGAGTAAGCAAGGATAAGTAATATCTACCACATATGCCGTATTATGGTAGGCGGCATTTCAAACATGGTAGCGTTTTAAAATGGGGTTTCTGAATACCTGGCAACCTCAACCCAGTGAGATGGCCAGTAATAAGTTTCACTTCTTCTTGCTGGTAGTGGTCTTAGCTACCATGTGTAGGCGTGTTCTGCAGCCCCTTCGTCCGTAGTCTCCCCTCCCAGCACTTTAAATTCGTTTTTTGGCCACTCCTATTCCGCCTTAAGTCATTGATTTGCCTAGTTAAATCGTCTAGACAAAGCAGTCAGTTGACCCACTGGCTCTTGGACATGAACAACTCTGACTGGGTAGCGGTTTCTTGGGTTTGCTTGCTATTCTGCCCCAAGCATTATGGCGTATACCAAAGCGCTTTTCAGATCACTGACATCCGCCATTCGCAGGACTTTCTGTACCTCAGGAGTCGAATGAAATCGACGTAATACTACACGGACAGGATTTCCCTTGTTTCGGTTCGGCAATCCGAAAAAGCAAGAGGAGACAGCCGTTCAACATCAGTGGGAGGCTCGTGGAGTGTTTCTGTGGGCTTTGTTGGTAAGATTTTAATTGAAGCTTGCTATAGTCTTTTAAACACCTCTCGGCAAAGCGCAGCTCCTACGCGCCGGGTAGAGCTTCGAAGTCTAGCCTCTGGTTTTCAGGCAAAGTTTGAAGTACATCCGCGGAGTCTGCTCTCAGAGAAGAGGCGAGATAGCAGGCTTTAGTTACATGATCCCATCCATTTGCGTACGCCGCTATATAAAATTGAGTATTGTACATTTGCCGGGAGGTTTTTCCATAATACTTGTGCAGCTGTACAGAAGGTCGAAAAGACACAGGTACGAATAAAGGATAAAGCTGTCAGATTTGTTTGCAGCTGTCACTATGGATTTCTTCAAGCTTTCATCTGCTTTGGCGACAGCAGCAGAAAATCTGTCGTCATTTTCATTCAGTTTATTCATTGCTGTCGTCAATGTTCCAATTTGCTGTTCGACAGCAGAAACTCTTCGATTCCTTGACTTTATTTTCAACTGCGTCTATTCGGCCTTTGATAGCCTTGATTTTTTTTCTTTTATGGCAGTAATTTCTCTTTTCATTTCTTCTTGACAAGCTTTAATCGTGCCTTGAACTGGCTTGACGTCTGCTTACATCTTTTCTTGGCCTACCTGCATCTCTTTTTTAACTTGATGGCCACTTCCATATTTTCTTGGCCCTCTGCCATCTTTTCTTGTCCTGATTTTATCTCCTCTTTAATGGACTTAACTGTCCCTTCCACTTTTCTTGGAATTCAGCAAAGGCTATCGCCAGCTGCCTTTGTTCCTCATCCATCGGTCTTGTCACTGCAATTCAACTCGACTTCTTACACCAAAAAATGTCACTTCCGTACGGATTCGTATTGGACTGAATGCACACAGAACCGGTGATATCTTAATGAATTTAATTTTTCTCAAATACTTTACGCTCTGGAACTCTTCATACAAAAGTACTCGTACAGCTCTTGTCAGTATGACAGAGAACAATCAGTATTTACCACACGTTGAAGACAAAGGAAATTAAGAACGCTGAACACAAGGCAATAAAAATGCCTCAAATGCATAACCTAACGCATTAATCTCTCCGTACTCTAAACTAAATTTTTAACGCAGCTCTGAACTAAACCGAAACTGTTGCTCTGTTTGATCTTTCATAATATTCCTCCGTCCGTCGAGAAATTTCCAGTACCTTCGCGTTTTTCGAAATTGCAGGAAGGCATGCATAGTTAGAGTTATATAGGATCGGATAAAGTTACAGTTACACAAAGATCGGACCAAAATGTCGCCAGATAGTCTCAAAGTATGGCGATTTTTGACGATTTTCCGCCAAATTTTCTGACAAAAATAAGTCTCCAAAACCATCGCCAGCTTGGGGCAATCCATTTATCTCAATGTTAAATGGACTTATCCCAGAATCCCTGTTTTTCCGTCTATATTTCTTCCTTTGGGCCTTTTATATTATATTGAACAAGATATACTACATTTTACATATAATTTCACTAAAATTACTTACATATATAAACAATTCCTAACACTGTATTTTACCCACTGCATTTGTATGTCAATATTAAAATGGGTTATAATAACAACAACAGGATTTTTTTATAAGAATGGATCAATTATGTTCCCTTTATTTCGTATTGGAAAATTTCGTTTGGTGTTTGTCCAAGGATCTGGAACGGCTTCATGAGCTATACCGAAGTACCACTATACGTTTATAAAGAGTGAAATCTTCCGGAATTCGAGGTTGGGCCTAACGATAAGCAGATAGCTTCCCTTAACCGTTGCATCGATCAGGGCGGCCAAGTAATGTGTAAAATGCAGTAGAAATCCGAATTTCCGGCCTAAAACGAATTATAAATAAACTGGATATTAGAGAAACTCCAAGTATTTTTTTCTTTTTAATGTAGTTTTTTTATTTAAAAAATTATACAATCAGGCAAAGTGTTTTTATTTGAGACAAAATGCAAAACATACTTTGATAAAATTAAGCAGCGGAATTATTTTTTACTTACTTAAATGCACATTTTACCTTAAATCTAAAAGAATAATCTTCTTTTTATTTATAAGTTATTAAAAAGTTTTATTTTTATAGTATTAAAATCAAAGAAAGAAACTAATTTTTATTCACATAAAAAAACGCATAATCTATTTCTATTAAATTCAAACTAAACTAGACATAATTATCAATAATCGTGTAATAGCATTAGTGTGACATCCATAGTTTAAGAATATAGAAATATTTGCATAAATAAAAAACATTACGTATTTCTCTTAAACTGATATTAATGTAAGACAAAGCTATTAGCAATCACATAATAAGATTAAGTTAACTAAGTAAAAAATATTGCACCATGTACTTCAAAAGAAAAAAAATGGCTCTTTAAACTTTTATGAAAAAATCTCTTTCTCTTTTTCACACACAGACACACACACCTACAAAGAAAAAGAAAGAAAAAGATTTGACGTTGATAGATTAGGAAAGCTGGTAAAAAGTAACTAACTGACCTTAGTTTCGTCACCACATGTTCTACTTCCGCGCGAATAGCTTTTGTTACAAAGAACAAGAAACCTATATACAGCAGGTAACTGCTTTTCAGTTATTGTTTATAAGGTATACCTTAAGCAGCACTAGATTGGAAGCAAAACAGAAACACGCCAAGGGAAATCTAAAATTAGTACTCAGCAGCCCTGAGTTTGGTGTAGATTTAGTCAAGATCTCAATCGATTTCGAGGGCAAGCAGGTACATGTCCCTCTTCGTCAGGCGCAAAGAAATCTGCAAGACTGGAAAGTAGTGGGTTCAACGGTCGTATTTATACTCCACAGCTCTCGTTCGCTTTACTGTGGAGTATTTAAATAAATCTTGGCTAAATCTACGCCAAATTCAAGGGTGTGACGTTACTAATTTTATACAGCACCAGAACGTTCAGAGCCGTTTAGAAAGCGTTTCATCTATTCTCTGACGGTGTTACGCGTATTTAGAAAGTTCTAAATGGCGCGCTAATGTGGTGCATGCTACAAACGTTTTCTTAGAATGTACATTTCAACGTCCAACGCTGATGCTTTTCAAAGCGTTCCTAGCATGTGCTATAATGTACGTTTCATATGACATGCTAACGTGGTGAGCATTACAACGATGTTCTTAGGATATACATTTAAACGTACAACACTTTCAAACGTTTCCAGCATGTGCTGTAAGGATTTATTACTCAGATTATAAGGTATTTCTCCCGCCTTCTTCGCATGCCTTCGTGGTGTAGTGGTCAGCACACTTGACGCGTAACCGAGAGGTCCGTGGTTCGAGTCCCGACGAGATCATTGTTGATTTCTCACGACTCCTGCTTCGAAAAAAACCTAAAGTCTCTACAAGTGACGCCTGAACAATAAAATGGTGGCATATGATTATTCTCCACCACCAGGATTTGGCGATTGAAGCCCCTAATCCCCAGTCACCCTTTAAAAGGGGAAGTATATAAGGTATCCCGCCTTCTTCGCATGCCTTCATGGTGTAGTGGTCAGCACGCTCGACGCGTAACCGAGAGGTCCGTGGTTCGATTCCCGGCGAGGGTGTTGCTCATTTTTCATCTCTCCTGCTTAAAACATCCGCACACGGCAGCACTTAGAGAGATCCTCTTAACGTTAGGCTCCTCCATTCCTTTAAATATCAACTGGATAAAAGGACACACCGGGCAGAAAGGCAACGAACGAGCGGATGAACTTGCTAAGACCGCAGTTCTCAAACCAGAAATTGACAAGGAAGTTCCGCTTTCCGCAGAAGTTGCCAAAAGGCTCCTCAAGACAACATTCCAAGAGACATGGTCATCACGATGGCAGGAAGAAGAGACAGGAAGATTTACTTACAACACCTTCCCAATACCTACTCTCAAGAGGCTCAAATGCAACCGACTCTTCCTCCAGGCCTGTACCAACCACGGGAAATTCCCAGCGTATTACAAACGATTCCTCAGACGGGACGTCAACTGTTCTTGCGGTTTTCGCGGGGAAGACGCGGACGTACTACATTACCTGCTCTCCTGCCCTCTGACGGAGCACCTCCGACAGCAGTTCTTTCCTTCCGACTACATCACATATCCTGTGAATAGACTGTTCACGGACTATTACTGCAACAAGGGCATCTTAGAGATAATGAAGCAAGTGAACGAAAATAATTATATCCAAGAAACTAAAGATTAATGCAAAATGTAGAAAGGCGGCCTAACCGTCAGATTTATAGCAATGACTAGGATGGCTCCCTAACCCTGTAGTGCCATTAACTTGGTTTGGCGAAATAGGTTAAATAAAGTGACCAATAGCTCTCCTGCTTCTAAATAACCTAATGTCTCTACAAGGTTACATTTAGGACAATTATCTACCTTACAGGCAACTAGCAATTAATTCATTTTGGACAAATATCTTAATAAATAATTTTTATTTGCCACGGTATTGGTTATAGAAAACAATTATATAGCATTAAATAATAAAAATGTTTCGCAGTGGCTAGCGCATCGCGCGGCAATACTACAGATCCGGGGCTCGAGGCTGGGCAAGGTTGACTCAGCCTTTCATCTCTTGAGTGGATCGATAAAATAAATACCAATTTCTCTTGGGGACTAAACACCGGGGGCCCTGTAACAAACTGACCACTTGTGGATGGTCCAGAGTGCTCATGCACTCCGGAGCCCACAGCTTAGAACGTAGATATAAGGGCACTGCAGACCATGGCTCACTGAGGCCTGTTGAGCCATTGAGCTTAGTTTTTTTAAACGTTTTTATTCGCTTAAAAAAATTATAAATAATAAAGGTATTTATTACAAAATAGTATAAAGTAATATTTCTTCAAAATTGTGCATTGCTTATTTAATGATTTACTTATTTAAATTCAGGTTAATCTTAGGAAGAGTGCTAGATTTTTCAAGAATAAAATTTTAAATTGCATTATTAACAGGAAGCTGGAGGAAAAATATTCAGTTAAATGTACTGAAGCCTTTTTTGAATATTTTAAAGCAAAAATTAGCATATATAGCATAACTATTTAACAAGGCACATTGAGAAACTGGTGATTTAACTATTTCTTATAAGTAAAAGAGCTTTTTTGAAATTCAAGCGGAAAATACTTTTTAATGTTGTACACTGTTACTATTAATCGATTAGTCATGTGATAATTTTACAGCTATAGGAACTCTCTGGGACGACTGCCATTGGTTCCAGACTGGTTGGTCTCTTGTAGAGATGTTCTCCTTATAGAAGTTATGTTTGAAGTTATGTTATGTTATGTTATGTTATGTTATGTTATGTTATGTTATAGAAGTTATTTTATTTTCAGAAGTGGTCGTTTTAAGTTGTTCCCAAGTGAGCGTTTGTTCACTTAAGTTACATCGGCAACATTTGCATTTTATAATAAAAATGAATTCATTATTAATAAACATTTGTATTTTATTATAAAATGAATTCGTTATTAATAAACATTAACTATTTAATATAAATGCAAACTGTTGAATACACTCTATAACAAAAAAATCGACGCACCAAGAAGGAATCATCCGATTGCTTTGAAATTTCTTATGCATAAATGTTTTGACCAAATATGCACATGACTAAAATTTGGTGTGCAATGAATGAATAGTGCGATCTCCAGCGCATCGGAACTGCGCATCCAGCAGATGTATATAAGGAGCTGTTCTTGAACTGTTGTTAAAAATTTCTGTTGCATTGCGATTTAAGCTACCTTTCAACGGCTAAAAAAATGCCTCCCCACAGGATTCGAGCTCATTACGCAGGATTCGAGCGCATTACGAACAACTGTCAGAGTTTGAAGGAGGCCGTATCATTGGATTGAAAGAGGCAAGTTGGGCAAATCGGAGAATCGCTCGTCATATGAATCGAAGGGTTGCGGCAATTAGAAGATGTTGGCAAGAATGGGTGGGCAATGGCAGATTTCAGGGTCATGATGGTAGCGGTTGACCTAGGGCCACAACAGATCGGGAGGACAGAGTGATTGTCAGATCAGCTGTCACTGCGCCTGATTCATCTCTATCAACCATCAGATGTGCGACCGCACACGAGTGTCCCCCATGACCATTCACAGACGGCTGACAGAGAGAAATCTACGTTCGTACCGACCGTTACATCACCTGCCACTCACGCCTATACACTGTCGAGCCAGATTACTGTGCTGCTTGATTCAATTAGGTTGGAATGATACTAACTGGAAACGTACTGTCTTTAGCGACGAATCCCGCTACCAACTGTGTCGTGACGATCATCGAAGACGCGTCTGGAGACGCCAGAGCAGCGTGCCGATTCTGTTTTCACTATTGCACGCCGCACAGGCCCTCAACCATGAGTTATGGTCTGGGGTGCCATTTCCCTTGATAGTCGGACCCCTTTGGTCGTCATTAGAGGCACACTTACAGCATAGAGGTACTTCGACAACATTCGAGACCTGTTTTGCTACCGTTCCTTTTGCACTACCCTGGCCTTATTTTCCAGCAAGATAACGCCAGACCACATACTGCACGTTTTGCTATGAGCTGTCTTACAGCTTGTCAAACACTTCCTTGGACAGCCAGATCGCCAGATCTCTCTCCCATCGAACATGTCTGGGATATGATGGAAAGGCGACTGCATCTACCAGGGAATATTGATACCTTAGCACGGCTATTGGAGCAAAATTGGCAAGAAATAACGCAGGAAACCATCCGGGAGCTTTATCAGTCTGCCACGCCGTGTGGCAGCTTGCATCCAGACCAGAGGTGGGTCAATACCTTATTGAGCTCGTTACTTTGTATCTATGTAATTCTGAAATAAATCATTCAATTGTTTTGAAATTTTATTCATTTTATATTCTGTATACAATATTCCTATCCACCAGTTTTTGTCTGTATCAGACACATTCTTCTTGGTGCGCCGATTTTTTTTTTGTTATAGGGTGTATATCAATTAAACAAGAAGTCTATTCATTGATCATTTGTAATATCAGCATTGCTTTACGTGACATTCTTATGTAACAAATAAAGATTTCATTTTAATATTTTGTAACGCAGCGGAGAAAGGAAACTAAATATAGAATTGTAGTGTATCCCTAGACAATCAAATTTCCAAAAAAATCTAGAAAAAAGCAGCTAAAACTTTCCATACAAGCGGTTTTTATTAGTTTTTTTCGCTCTTTCATGCATAAAGAAAGTGGATGATTTCAAGAAATGAGCTTTTATACTTCAGATATTTCAAAATATGATTCCTTTTTCAGCCTCTTTTGTTTAGTAGTCAGGAAGAATATATTTCGTTACTGCATTCTGCTGTATGCTACTTTCTCTATTATACTTTAAAAATGGTTTCTTCTTTTAAAAGGAAAGGAAAGGGTCGCAAAACACGCAGCAATCAAATATTTTTGTTAACTAGTAAAGAAAAGTTGCTGAAAAAGGAATAATTTGAAATAATTGGATTACATGGATGAATAAATTCTGGAAATTAATAATGATACTAATCATTACCTTTCTCCATGCACGTGAAAGAATGAGAAAAATTTTCTTAAACACTTATTTTCAGTTTCCTTTCTTCATGACATTACGAAACATTAAAAACAAAGATCTTTATTTGTTATATCAAAATACTATTTAAAACAAGATTTAATATTTTAGATGATGTATAAACATAAATGTTACATGTTTGTTTTATAATGTGTTAAAAATTTACATTTATTTTTAAGATTGTCCCCGAGAGATATTACTAAAATCGTATTGACATATATAAAAAAGGAAAACATATTCTGTGACACGTTTCAGGTTCGCTTTTAATAGTACGTTCTTTATATGTTACGCGAAAATGCCACCAGTATATTAAATGTGCTATTATATGTTACAGAGCTGTAACATACAGGCGGTAATGCAGAACGTTCGAGTAGAACGTTGTATGAGCGTTTTTTATACAACATTCCTTGCAAGGGCTTCTGTGCCACGTACGTAATTTTTTATAAAAGATATATATATATATATATATATATAATGTCAGATTAATTCCTTTTCGTATTCTCGTAAGCAAGCTAAGAAAAGATCTTTGACTTCTTGTTTTTAAGAAATGATCTCTTGATTATGATAAGGCACACTATGTCTATACACTCGGGGCAATGGATGGCTCTGTGGAGGTATTTTTAAAAAAATTTAACACATGAAACACATGATGAAAATCATAAAATATTAATTCGGCAGCTCGTTCAGTTGTCGTAAACAGAACCCGGAAATGGTTACATGCTTCGTGACTTTAGCCCCTGTCAGTCACAAATCGTTCTTTTTAAGTATTAAATTCTGTTATATTTGGGAATTTTAAAATTTATGGTTATTTTCGAAATTATCGTGATTTTACATGACGCTTAGTTTCTCCAAGTATCATTTTCACAAAATGTTCTTATGGAAAAAATGCAGTTTGACTTATGTTTTCATTAGAATAAATTAATATCTCAATTATCATGGCATCATGAACGCATAAATTCAAAAAATTGTAAAATCAAATGCAGATACGTTCATGTTTTCTCCAGATTTATCACAGTAGGTTAAAACTTCAATAGGCTAAAAAATTACATAAGATTTCAATTAAACGTTTAAATGTAATTTGAATCATTACAAATTGCTAGTTTAGGATTTGGTAAAATATCAAACATAAGCATATAATTTTGACACACAAGGCCATAAAGAAAAAATAAAAGCATTTGCATTTATGATGATAAATAAAATGTTATCAGCTGAGGTTTGGCAGTAATTGAAACATCTGTTTGACTTAATAAGCAAATAAATTCTATTTGAAGTATGAAATAAAATTAACTTAATATAATATTTGATATATTTAATACTTATTTAAACTAGGGTAAAATTTAGATATTTTCTCTGAAGTATTGAGAGCTGTATTTTTGTTTGATGGCAAAGTATTTCATCGTGAGACATAGCCGAATTTTAGTGATTTTAACATTGAGTTTCTTAGACAATATTTTAGTTGTGTGTATCTCATGGAAAAATGAGAGAGAAAGAAAAGAAAATTTGGCCTATGGAACTACATTTTATTCGCTCAAATTTGTTGGCAATGCAACTCTTACTTAGTCCTCTACAATTTCATACCTTAAATCCTGATAGTCGAGACAATGTCTTCCTTTCTTCTTTGTAACATAGGGTTAAAGCTAAATATGCAAGCATCGTTGACCTTAAAAATATCTGCTTAAATAAA
The DNA here is from genome assembly GCA_000611955.2 of Stegodyphus mimosarum. Taxonomy (NCBI): domain Eukaryota; kingdom Metazoa; phylum Arthropoda; class Arachnida; order Araneae; family Eresidae; genus Stegodyphus; species Stegodyphus mimosarum. Next base: position 942,559 of record KK113229.1, read on the forward strand.
TTTTTTGTTGATTCTCTTTTAATATTGCTGTTTTCATCTGTCGTGGATTTTCTTTTGCCTAATTCAGCCGTTTCATAAACTTGAATTTATTCTGATAACCCCTTTCAATAAAGCAAATGAGTATGAATTTAAAATTTGGTGTTTGCATATGCAAAAGCATTCCATGTTGAATGTGTGAGTTTAATTACGTTAATTTAATTCAAAAACAAGAAATTCTATGAAAGCAATAAGTTTACATAATAATGTGAATTCGAATTATGGTTTAAATCTTGCTAAAAATGTAGCATAAATTATAAAATTTCGCAAAATATATTTAATAAAATCGGAACATACTTTTATTCTTTTGAACGTAAAAATTAGTATATTAATTTTTTATTTGATCAAAGATTAAATATTTATTTTATTTTTATAACTTAAATTCAAGAATATTATAATATTTGAGCAAATTGCAGGGAATACACTTTTTTTATCTTTTTAATGATATTTGTTACTTTTGGTAAACAATAATATATGTTACTTTTAGCAAATATGCTGAAATTTTAGTAGCATTTATTAAAGGCTTTGACTTTTAATACAATAAAAATTTTTTGTGTGGCGTATAATGAAAAATTTTTTAAATGAGTAAATTATCAAAGTTTGCATATATTTTTGATTTTATAGGCTATTATTGCATGAGTTACTTTATTAGCTATTGCAGGAGCAATTTACCTAGTCGGTATAATTCTTAACCTTTTTAAATTGATTATTGTCGTTTTATTTTTTTTATCGAGACTGATTTGTCCTTTTTTTAATTTAAATCTTCACTTTTATTTGCAGTACTTGCCTTAGCATCAACGGATTTTTTAATTAATTTAGTAAATTAAAAAATCCTCCGTAAAAGATTTATTTTTATCAAAATAATATGAAACTCTTCTAGCCCATTTTCTGGAAGTTCCATATCAATCTGCATCTTTATGCTAATGCATTAAACCAATGTTTTTGTGTTCAAACAATGCAACAAATGACCCTACCTTAATGACCTGAAACTAGTAATGTGAGACAAAACTTGCGTATGCAATCTTTTACGTGTTTTTAGAGCTGTATTTATAATTTATTTTTACAATTTGTTGCCTTAAATGCTCTCGTTTCAAAAAAGTAAATTAATTAATTGGAAGTTATTTGTGTCTTATTATCGAGTACCTTCATTTAATACAGAAATAATTAATTTTTAGCAATTATTTCCTGCTGATATCAG
>KK113229.1:943808-994683 GCA_000611955.2 Stegodyphus mimosarum
AGAGGAGAATATTTCTTTACAGTCTTTATATTATTACTTGTTTGTTTTTTCTAAAGCAGCGTTAAAGTATGATTTTCTATTTCTATATTTTCATGTTAATAATACTGAGAAACTCCAGGCACACAAATCACAACTGTTGTTGGACCATAATGTGATTGAAAGAGGAAAGATAACGCTCAACTTAATAACAGTATCAATTACTATATTTGTATTTAAAAACTAAATTATATTAGAAATAAGTAAGGTAAAGAGATGACATTATATTTTATGTTTAAATAATCCTAATGAAGATTTTGTATTTAAAAACAATGGATATTAGAATTTAAGGGGAAAATATAATTCCAAGAAATTTTTATAATAGTGTTATCAAATGAATAAAGTTTATTTCACAATGTTATTTGCCTTGTCAAAATTTTCACAATATTTAATAAATGTTACTGGTTTAACCCGAAACTTTAGAATCCTATGAAACGTATGCTAACAAATTGTATTTAACCATTCTCTTATCAGCGGTTTGCATTGAAAATATTTGAAAGACATTTAAATCTTTTAAGTATTCAAATAAAACATTAGATAAAACTGGTAATATTTAAAATAATTTAATTTTTAGATAAAAATGGTTTCAACTGGGTGTAGATAATAGAACTAATGAATAACAGTGAATCTTTCAGTTCATTAAACGAAAAGTTAATCACTCTATATTTTCTTGAATAATTTAAGCTCTAAAAGCTCTTTAGTCACTTTTTAGAGATATCGCTGAAAGAATACAAAGAGTATCGTTGAAGGAGTCCAAACAGTAACATCTAACAGGGAAAAAATGACAAAGAAGAATGATGAGAGGAAAAAAATGGATGAGTAAAAAAATATAAAAGAAGCTACCCGCACCTACAGCTGAGTAAACGCGAGAAGCTCTTAATTCTACTTGAGCAGGAAAAAAGAGGAGGCTGTGATAAGGAGCTTTGGTCTTTTTATGAACGTTAGGACAAGGAAGTAATAGAAATTCGTCTGGCAAAACTGTGCGTTTATTGCTGAAAAAAAAGATTTTTCAATTAGGCTAAAATATGTAACCGATACTTTATAAAATATGTTTTCCTTAATGATTTCTTCAATGAATGAATTTTATTGCCTTATAATTCAGTGATTTTAAATCTACTTTAAAGCTTATGTGAGTATCTTTTAAAAGTACTTAAAGCTAAGCGATGCATATATTTGTGCGGAGCGTAATAATTTTATTGTTGAGTCCTGCTAATTTTTTGTATTGCTGAATTTTCGTATTAAATGTAATTGGGATGAAGTTAGATAAACTTGAAATGTTTTGTGTCATTACTTGGGGGAATTGTGGCAGCGTTTATTGATTATCCATTATTTTAAGCTTTTATAGGTTTTCTATAATATAAAAAATACAATAAGGACAGTTGAATTATAAAAAATTTTCCTTACAGACTTTTACTTATTTTATATGCCTATTCGAGGTAAATTACAACAATAAATTGTAAAAGATTAAGCCCGTGTTAAAATTCAAGATTTAAAATTTTTATATCTTTAATAAAGATTGTAGTTTGAAATCTTAACTATTGAATTGTTCTAAGACATTACCCTCTATGGCGATACTGTCGCATCAATGTCTTTTATCATCAAAAAGTTTCTTCCCTCTTTTTTCTGATAGCGTTGAGACTTTACATATTATTTAAATAATTATGAACGAACAATCGCCACCATAATTGACCTACTTTATATTAAAGAGCGCATTGAAAAATGTAAATTCTTCTACAGTGAAAAATGACGACAGCAGTGTTGTGTTTTTCAAGCATAATGACAGAATTTCATGAAACAAAAGGTTCTTAAGAAACTTCTAAAAATGAAAGGTTATTGAATTAGTATATTACATACAGATGTAATGATAGTTAGACATACATTGAAATAAAAATTAGCCTCCAAGACTTAAATATTTATGCATATACAGACGTTTCTATATAATATATACGTTTGAATATGCTTGTTTGCTCCCCTTGAAAAATCAACCAATTTCCTATCAATGACGATAATTATGTAATTTATTGACAATTTTTCATGATTGATTGATTAACTATCAATTACAAAATTTCCATTTCTATTTTTCAAGATTCAAATTCAAATTCAAGTTTCTTTTTAAAAAAAAATCGGATTCAATTTCAATGTTTCTAGATTTCTTCATTCAGATACTTCTACTAACTTTATAATTAGGAGATAATATACTCTTTATTACTTAGTAAATAAATTATTATTATATTAATTTGCAGCTATTTCGGAAGTATTAGGAAATTTATTTAGATTTCAATGAATTTCAGTTGATTAATTCAATCTTTGATACATGTATATATATATATATACCGGGTGGCCATAATTAAACTGACAGTGCTCACAGTGTTCTGTAGCGCGATCTATTTGCGAGAATGACGCCACATTTTGTAGGAAGATTAAACAAGACGGGGGACGAAGGATTCCACGAAAAAACAAATTAGTTCCAAAAGTCACCGCTAGGGAAATATTTGGCGCTTTGTAATAGAAAATAGAGTGTTAACAAATGCAAATCAATACGGAAATTACCTTTTATTTTGCATTCAAATGAGGTTCAATGTGGCTGCCGTTGTTGGGGACCACATATTGCATTCTGTGCACAGTATGCACAACAGCAGAAAGTAACATGTCTGCAGGAATCTCCCGTACAGTCCGTGATATGTTATCCTTCAATGTAGCCAGGTCCTGGACCACTCCTTGATAGACCTTGGACTTAAGGTAACCCCCATAGCCAGAAGTCGCATGGGGTAAGATCAGGCGACCAAGGTGGCCATGCAGTTGGAAAGTAGCGGCTAATGACTCTTTCTGTTGTGAATTTCTGTCGTAGCATCTGCTGCACCCGTACAGCAACGTGTGGAGGGGCTCTATCTTGCATGAAAATCATTTCCCCCAGGCATTGTCTTTGCTGAAGTGCCGGAATGACAAAGCTGTTCAACATGTGGCGATATTTCTCTCCGGTAACAGAACAGGTTTCCGGTCCTGTCGGGGTAATGTTCTCATAGAAGAATGGACCTACGATAAATTCCGCTGTGAACCACACCAAACAGTTACCTTTGCTGAATGTAAGGGAATTGCTGTGACTGCATGTGGTGATTTGTCATCCTAAATTCGGCAGTTCTGGGTATTCACAGTTCCATTCAGGTAAAAGCGGGCCTCGTCTCCCCATAAGATTTTCCACGGCCAAGCAGCATCCACCTCCATTCTGGCAAGAAAGGTGAGAGCAAAAGTCAATCGCTTATCATGGTCGGGGTACAGTAACTCCTGTACACGGCCGATCTTGTACGGATAGAAGTTGATAATCTTTCTTAAGATTTTCCATACCATACTGTAAGGCATATCCATATTCCGAGCTACTCCACGAGCGCTAGATGTGGCAGCAATATTGTTTGGTCCTCTGTCGACAATCGCCGTGGCAACTGCTTCGATTGTATCCTGTGGTACAGGTTTTCGTCCTCTGCCTGACTGAACCTTCAGAGAATCTGTTTTCTCAAACGTCGCAGCCATTGCTTTTAGCCCATTAACTGAACCGTTACCTTTACGCACTTTTTTGTGCGTTCTATTGCATGGCCACCTCGCTCGTCTAATCTTGCCCCATGCGACTTCTGGCTATGGGGTTACCTTAAGTCCAAGGTCTATCAAGGAGTGGTCCAGGACCTGGCTACGTTGAAGGATAACATATCACGACTGTACGGGAGATTCCTGCAGACATGTTACTTTCTGCTGTTGTGCATACTGTGCACAGAATGCAATATGTGGTCCTCAACAACGGCAGCCACATTGAACCTCATTTGAATGCAAAATAAAAGGTAATTTCGGTATTGATTTGCATTTATTAACACTCTATTTTCTATTACAAAGCGCCAAATATTCCCCTAGCGGTGACTTTTGGAACTAATTTGTTTTTTCGCGGAATCCTTCGTCCCCCGTCTTGTTTAATCTTCCTACAAAATGTGGCGTCATTCTCGCAAATAAATCGCGCTACAGAACACTGTGAGTACTGTCAGTTTAATTATGGCCACCCGGTATATAGTATATACAAACATAATCAAAAATTGAAAGTAGGACAATTTTTAAAATCTTGCTACTTGGCTGCAAAGATTGAAATAATCAAAATAATGAAATGAATATAACTTCTATTAATAGTGCAAATTTAGCCAAAAATAAGAATTTCAATAAATAGTCAACAGTTATACCAGATAAATTACGCAGTTTAAATACCAATTCCAGAAAGGTCAAAAGAATAAATTTAAAAGAAAATTTAAAATGAAAATTAATAAAATGAAGAAAGGAAGTAAACAGGTAAAGGAAAATTGTCTATCAAGCAATTGCTTAGTACCAGCAATAGTGAAGCAAATACATTTAAATGCAAAGTCAAATAAAATGTTTTTAGAAAAATGAACAATTAAAAAGTCAGTTAGCCAATGCCGACTCATGAGGGGTGAATTATAATCAAGGGAACTGTAATATAAAGTCATCAGGTGGAATTTTAATAGCGTAAAAAAGACTCCAATACTGCTTCTGGGCCTAAAATGAATTCGTGATATGTCGCTTGTAGAAGGTTATCTTTTTTGAACAAAACAGTTCCAAACCAAAGGTTTCTTTTATCGGTACGTTTTAAAAACATAACTATCCAGTCTTTATTTTTATAAAACGAATTATGTAAAGTAGTAGACTACGGAAATGTTATTATTCTCTTCCGTTGATGACTGAAAATGAGCGGAGTCGCTTTGCAATAAATTTTACATCGTATTTTCTTGTTATCTGAACGTTTTTGGTTTTCTGAAATTCGATAGATTTCGACAAGTTCAGATAATCGGCAATATAATTTGCATGTGCATCTTAACGTACCATTTTAATACTTAAAGGAGGTTTCCGTGAACTTAGTACTGGAAGCTAAGGTTAAGCATGCTAGATTAAATTTTACGTCACCTTTTTCAATTATATGATCTTTCTGCTTGTCTGAAATTGAAAAGATACCGCCTGGTTTGGGTATTTATTGTAGATATATACTGGTATGCAAAAATTAAGGACGAGACGGTTTTTTCAATATAACTTTGTACAAAAGCTTTCCAAATCAACACATTTAATACCGTAAGATCCCCAATACGTAAGGACATGAATAATGTAAGCAACACTTACTAAAAGAGAAATCAGAGGGATAAAAAGAAGCTTTATTGAAAAAGTAGCATGGAGCGCAATGCGACTGAAGGCCGAAACATCCCTGTGATGGGTGTCCAGCAAGAAACATCCGGTCTTTAATAGGGGATATGATCTCCCCTGACTGCTAGGCAGGTTTCACATCATTTGTGCATGCTGGATATGTGGTTGTTAATGAGCTGTTGAGATACTGCTGCTCGTTCCTCTTGTAGCACCAATCGCAGTTTCGGAATCGTTACTGGCGATAAGTTACGTGCTGCCACGGGTCTCCCTAGTAAGTTCCGTACATGCTTGACGGGATTTAGATCCAGAGACCTTGCCGACCAATCCATGTGTTCAATATCTTCACTCTCCAACAGCTCTTCGACAGTAACTGTGCGATGAGGTGGAGCGTTGTCGTCCATGAAGAGGAACTGAGGACCCATAGCCCTTGTGAAAAGACGCATGTAAGGAAGAAGAACCTCGTTACAATAGCAGTCCCAGGTGACGAACCTCCTTGGGAGATATGAAGGTCGGTCCGGCTACCAAGCATTATGTCTGCTCGAACGAGAACTCCGCGACCTCCAAAACAGTCCCTTTTGATGATGTTGAAGGGGTTATTGCGTGTTCCCCGCTCTGTCCAGATGTGTATGTGTCTAGAATCGCAACTCAGACTAAATCTGCTCTCATCTGTAAAGAGTACTCGTCCCCATTCATTGTCTCTCCAATTCCGGTGTTCCCGGCACCACAGAGAACGCCTTCTCCGATGGGCAGGCGTTAGAGGTACACACCGTACAGGGCGTCGTGCAAACAGACCACCACCGTGCAGTCTTCTGGCCACGGTAAAACGCGATATCGGTCGTCCAGTCGCCTGTGTCGTGTGTCTAGCGATTTCTCCCGCTGTCTGCCGCCTGTTTCTTCTGGCCTGTAAGGCAATATACCGGTCATCTGCGGGTGTGGTTCCTCGTGGACGACCACTACTAAACCCCCGGATAGCTGTTCCTGTAGTTTGAAATTGTCTCCAAAGTCGTGAAACGATGCTGTGAGCAATTCCGAACTCTGCAGCCACACTTGTCACACTGCGGCCTTCCTCCAACTTCCCAATGATTCGACCTCGGGTAAAAGCATCCAGATGTCGTCTAACAGATTGATTATTCGCCATTTCTCGCTGAGGCAGCAACTCGGTGTGATTTTAACTGCTATACGGCGTGCAATCTCTTTGCCAGAAATACTGATCTTACACCGACAACATGCTTTATACTACTCAGACACTCCCCCATTACGTCTACCTGCATATCTGCGCATGTGCTACCGTACATCACCTTACTTAATCTCCTGATTGCTCTTTCTGTCCGCTCTGCCTCTTCGTTCAGCTGAAATGCTAAATTTTCGACTTCGTCCTTAATTTTTGCACACCAGTGTATATCTTAACCTGTCTTTTGAATAGCTGAAGAATTTTTCTTAGAAATTTTATCAGAAACTTGGGTTAGAGAGTCAAGGCGGAAAACTGTGGTTTGTTTGAAACAATTTTTATATGCATCATAAAATAATATACATACATATACAGGGTGGTAATAAAATATTTTCCCCAAAATATCTGAAACCCTGAAACCCTGGCATCTTATCCGCTTAACCAATCGAGATAAAATTTCAGATTTATATAGAGAGAGAATAAATATTTTTATTTGAGGGTATGCACTCGAGAGTGTGATGATTTAAAACAATACAGCTCGGTTACAATACGGTTACGGTTGCAGTGAAAAAATTTCGAAGTTTTCTAAAAGGCACAACAAACTTTTTCTGCCCAAATTGATTAGCGCGTTGAAAAACTATAAATGGCTTTGGAACGATACACGAATGACAAATTGACGGTCTAAAACATTTGCAAAGAACAGCATTGTAAAGGACTAATGACAACACAAGATAGGAGAGGAAAAACAAATTCTTTCGGGATTACAAGTTTTCAACATTTCAAGGTAATGTACAACGTTTCAAGATAACAGAAAAGTGTATAATTTTTCAAGATAGATTTATCTCCCGTAACTTTGCAGTTTCGTAGCCACAGCGATCCCCCGATCCACTCATCTACGCCGCTATCCACTCCAATGGATTTCTGGTTTAGGGGTTAACTAAAATCTCAGGTGTACACTTCAAATCCATGAGATTCGTCAGAATTGAAAGATGTCACAAAACGTGAAGTTATATAGATTCCTCTTGCCATGTCGCGTTTGTCATTGTTATCAATAATTTCCCGCATGCAATGCATTATCATCTGCTAAGGTAGGCACGTTGAAAACTTGTAAATCTTATATACACTCACGTTTGGGAAAATTGCAACACCATGAAGGACTTACGCGAGTGAGCTGAAATTTTCAGGAAATGCAAAGTAGCGCATGATATGCAAATGATTAGAACTGCAAATCCGTAGCGCATGCGTATGCTGAGCAGCGCCCTCTGAACGGCTGATGGATCCGAATAAATAGACGGCTGTAGCGAGGCGTGTATGGTTATCGGTGGTTATCTGCTAGTGGTAAACGTTAACTCAATCTGTACTTATGCCTCGTCGACGAAAGAGAGCGAGATTTGAACAACTTACAGAGTTTGAACAAGGGAGAATCATCGGCCTTCGTGAAGCTGGATTGTCGTATCGTGCAGTAGCCTCTCGTGTGCAGCGTAACAGCAGCACAGTGATGCGCGTTTGGAAGCAGTGGACGGACGAGTGTCGGACAACTCGGAAATCCGGGAGTGGACCCCGAAATGTGACGTCAGCTCGCGATGATAGACACCTGGTCCGCATGGCGCGGACGGACCGTACAGCTTCCTCTAGACAATTGGCAGCACTGTGGTCAATAGCTACAGGTGTTTCATTGTGTGCTTCATCAATTCGTAGACGTCTGCTGCAGTGTGGACTGCGCGCACGGACTCCTTTATACAGGATCCCCCTAACGCACGACCATCGCCGCCTGCGGCTACAATGGGCCAATCAGCATAGAGACTGGCGTGCTGATTGGCAGCATGTCGTGTTTTCTGACGAATCCCGCTTTAATTTGTGGTACCATGATGGCCGCATTCGTGTCAGACGCTATGCCGGTGAACGCCACCTTCCGGAGTGCATTATCGAACGCCACAGTGGACGAACACCCGGAGTTATGGTCTGGGGCGCCATAGCATATCATAGACGATCTCAATTGCTACGAATTGTGGGCAATCTGAACAGCAACCGGTATATCCGTGAAGTTCTACAGCCCGAAGCTGTTCCCTTCCTTCAAAGCTTGCCAGGCGCTGTATTTCAACAGGACAATGCCCGCCCTCATACTGCTCGGATTGTTAAATCCTTCTTTGCAGCGCAGCAGGTACAGCTTCTTCCTTGGCCTGCGTGTTCCCCGGATATGTCGCCAATCGAACATGTGTGGGATGTCATTGGTCGGCGTCTTGCTCGTGATCCTCGTCCTGTTGCGTCTGCAGACGAACTTTGGGTACGCGTACAAACGATATGGAATGCTCTTCCTCAGTCAGACATTCAAACTTTGTTTGACTCCATGCCACGTCGTGTAGCAGCACTTATTGCGGCGCGTGGTGGCCACACAAAATACTGATTCTGATCTCTTGTTCTTGTTTGTTTGCTTTGAACATTTAATCATTTATTTGTACCACTACCACTCAACTGTGTATTAAATTGCATTCAATTATGACGATTCCTTCTTGGTGTTGCAATTTTCACAAACGTGAGTGTATAAAAGATTTTTTTTGGCCACTCCTCTCTCGCGTTGTGATTGGTCTTTTATAATGTCTTCTTTGCAAATGTTTTACGCTAGCAATTTTCGTCATACGTGTATCGTCCCAATGCCATTTATGTCTTTCAATGCTCTGATCAGCTTGCGAAGGAAAAAGTAGGTGTTGTCGTTCTAAAATCTTGACTTTCTTTCAATCTAACCGTAACCGTGAAAGCTCTGTTATTAATCATCACAATTTTAAGTATATACTTCAGATAACAGTATCTGAAATTTCCTTTCGATTGGTTGAGTCGATAGGCCACTAGTGATTCATATATCGGAAAAGTTTTTAATGACCCCCCATATATAACAATGTAGAAAAGTTAATTGCATAGATGTTGATCCACGAAGAAAAAGAAACTTGACAATAGTTGTGTAGACGTCCCGCGCAAAACAGTCGTATAGACTCAATAAGACGCTATAAGGTATTTCTCCCGCTTTCTTCGCATGCCTTCGTAGTGTAGTGGTCTGCATGCTCGACGCATAACCGAGAGATCCGTGGTTCGATTCCCGGCGAACGCGTTGCTCATTTTTCATACCTCTTGCTTTGTAGTAACCTGATGCCTCTACAACGCAACTGTAGCTGATTTAAATAGTCAATATATGCAAATATTCAAAATATATACAATACTTTCTTGTACAAAATAAAGGAAGTACTGCGGGGCATCTATACATACGAGCGGAATAAAAGACTCCTTTTTTCAAACCTGATTGTAAAAGGGATTTAAATTGTATTCAAAAGCGATTTTTTTCGTGACATCTATACTTACGTATGTATGTATGTATGTATCTCACGTAAGTCAAAAAGTACTAGACGTAAAACGTTGAAATTTTGTTATGGGATTGCTATAACATCTAGTTCAGCACCTCTCACTTTTTATTGCAATCGGTAGTGCTAATAGTCCACTCCCCTTACGCGGCCTTCATTTTCGCAATCATTGGTCGTAGTGCTTCCACTTGCAGAACTGCTTTCAATGACGGAAATATTCATGCTTTGATAATGTGGATTTTTTTAAAATTAATTTTGGTCAAATAATGAAATCTAACTTTTAATGCAGTCAGCCGGTTCCTGTACTTATATTTGGGAAAGTTTTAATACTCCTTATGAAAAAATACGACAAAACTTGACCGGAATATTTAATTTCAGAATTTGCAATTTTTGATGTCATTTTCAATCTGCCTTGATGGGCCGGTTAAGCTAGAATAATTCGAGGAAATAAGTTTAAATGAAGTGCGGCAAAATATGCATACAATTTAATAGGCCGTATTAGGAAGTCAAGTGGGGTCCACATTAGATTTGTATTTTTAAGAATTTATAACATTTGGGGCCACAAATAACTAATCGTTTCACACTAACCTTATCTGTCCTAAGACATAACATTTATATTTTTGATTCTACTGCGGTAAGAAGAAAGCAACACGTCAGCGTCTTATTGGCAAGAGAAGCAGACGCGAAATATCGTGTTCTGGAAGAAATATTAATTTGGAGTGGGTTAGTTTCGATATCAGTTTGACTCTATAATTAATAAAGCTCTTAAATTATTACTGTTTTGAGGGGCTGTTTGAGTTTCAGTTCTTGAAACCTCTTACGTCACCAGAGTTATGTAAAAATCATATAGCATGGATTAATTTAGAAATGACGCAGTTCAAAAAGGTTTATTAATAGTGGATTCTATTGTTTAATGAGCTGTTTATTATTAGCTTTTATTAGCAATGTCTAATATCTGTGATTCTACTGTCAAATTTTTGACAGAAATCTTCGAAAAAACGGACAATCATTCTATCAAACCAACAGTTAACAGACTCTTCGAAAACTCGAACTGTCGTGGTGAAAGTCGTCTAGATTGCAATAATGTTGATAATATAGAAGTCAACATCACTTATAAATCAATAAATAAAAAATTCCGTTCTATCTTAATATAAAATTGAAGACGTACAAGAGAAACATTTGTTTACCTTAACTTCGTATGAAATTGTGTCTCACTTGTTAAACTTATGCATAAAGAGCAAAATGGTTACTGAACATAGAATATGAGAAAGAACTTTAACGGATTACAAATAAAACTATTTTTGCGGGCGTTAACGTCGTAGAAAGTTTAAACAGAGAAAAGAGCGTGAGGTACACTTCAAAACAGTTGCAGCAACTTTGGGCGAAACAACAAATTTAGAAACTACGCAGATTATAATGAAAAATATAGTTGCATCCTGCCTGCTTTTTTTTAATTGAGTTGCAATAGCTTTCTCAAGATGCATTCCCATTCCGATATTTTCCTGAAAATTCTGAAGCTGGTTTAGACGAGCACGAGAAAAGGTTTCATCAGGATGTTGCCTATACAGTAGTAGGTATAATTGAAAATGCAAGTAGAAGAGTGTAGATAAAGTGGAAAATGCTAACAGTATAGGATGGCTAACTGCAAAGGAGCTGTATACGAGAGAAACGAATTGGTGTCTGCTAAAGTAAAAAGGCAGTAAAATCAAGGCCGTTTTTTATCAATTCGATTTATGTAAAATGCAGATAGCTACAATGAATTAAATTTATCTATATTCAGCGCTTTATAAGGCCAAAAATAAATAATAGTTAATTTTTAACTGATGTTTTAATTAAATAATTCAGTTAATACATTTAATAACTTAATCTGCCGTCCAGACGGCATAGTGATTAGGAGAGCTAACTGCGGCTCCGAAGGGTCCGGATTCGAATCCCAGACAAGGCATAGATGTTTGTAAATGCATAGTGTCTTTGCGGTATGAGGGTACTCTAAATATATGGCGAGCTGAAAAGCCTCTCATGTGGTTTGATGGTAGGGAAGAGGTGGTGGAAGATCCTCAGACCACCACCCCGGGGTGCTCTCCTTCAAAATCGAGGTTTAAAAAGAAATCCAACCTCCTTGAGGCCCTGACAACTCTTCTTGCTTGAAATGCATGGACAAGGCAGCAACAACAATAACTTAATCTTTCATATTTAGTTGGTGAGTCTGAAAGACAAATGCCATATTTGGATCAACAGGATGAAAACTCTAAGAAGCACCCAGAAAAGATAGAAGGAAAAAAAGGCCTTTCCAGATACATAACAATAAAATTTATGTATGCATATATTTTAGTAACTGTGAAGTTTTCAGCAGACGAAACTCAGCCTTAGTTAGATATTAATTTCAAATGAATGCAAAAGGCTAACACCAATCTTTGAAATACCATTTAATGTGCTCCCTTTCCTTCGAGTTTATATTATTCCACCTGTGAACAGTTCAGTTGCCTAAAAGACTAATATAAAGTCACCTAATAAGAAAATTCGAAGATACGATGTGTAAACTAGCTAAAAAGTACAAATTTATAAACCCACATTGTGGAGACATTAAATTAGGTATTTTTGGGAAGCAGGAGACTTGGAAAATGAGCAAAGCCCTCGCCGGGACTCGAACCACGAGCGGGCTGACCACTACACTACGAAGGCATGCGAAGAAGGAGGGAGAAATATTTTGTACACTCCCCCTTTTAAAGGGCGACTGGGGATTAGGGGACACAGTCGCCAAATGCTGGCGGTGGAGAATCATCACCCACCATCCTTTTTAGTTCGGGCGCCACTGTGGAGACATTAGGCATTTTTGGAAATCAGGAGACGTGAAAAATGAGCAATGCCCTCGTTGGGGCTCGAACCATGGGTCTCCCGAATACGCGCCAAGCGTGCTGACCACTACACCACGAACGCATGCGAAGAAGGCGGGAGAAATACCGTATAACATAACGAAGAAAGGGATGCGCTTAGACAGAGGCATCATAATACTGAAGTCCTTTCTCGGATTCGAAATCTGGGCATTTGGGAGGCAGACTGTATTATCCATCGCACCAAATAGCACATGACAGAAATAAGTCAGCTAAAAAGCTCTGAAACATTTTTGAGATGCAAGGTTTAAAATTAAAATTTATATAAGCTAAGGTGGAAGGCTTTGATTTAATGTCGTTAAATCGGAAGTCACACGTTAAAAACATTTTTGGAAAATTTTAATATAAAATAAAATAAAAAGGTGGTTGGAAAACCAACAATAATTTAGCAATGGAAGATTAATAAATTTTCATTTTCTAGCACAGGGTGTCTCTCAATTTAAAATTCCAGAATTTATATCTGATTGGTATACGTAAACTACGCTGAAACGGAATATTTTAAATTTCGAGGAATTCAGATCCGATCTAGGTTTTCTCATACTGAATGAGAAATAAAATAAACAAAAGCGAAAGCAACTTTGGTAACTTTATCACAGTACGAGATGGACCATATTACGTACTGAGAAGGCAAACTGTCTGGATACTGAAGTACTTTTCATCCATTCTTCGCCTATACCCAACTCCTATGTGCAGCCTTTCATCAAAACACTTAATTTCATTCTTTAATGTTTCTAAAAGGTTGTTGGTTATATTTCCTATACGGTACTGGAAAACAAATATCTTGCTATGCTTATCTCCATTCATATACTGTTTTCTCTAGCAATAGTATATTAAAGTCCGTAAATCTTCTCGATTTTTTCCAACATTTGAGTCTTTCGAATCCTAACCTAAAAAATAGTATTAAACCTCCTCAGACTAATTTAAAATAACTTTGGGAAAACTAGTTTCATTGCATGTCTAACAGAATCGTTTATTATAAGAGAAAATCGCGGTTATTGCAATTTCATTAACCATTACCATCTCGTGGTAGTCATGAACGCCACAGTCTTGATTTCCTAAAAAGAATTTAATGTTCATGTTTAGCGTTTATTTATGTTAATTCTTGAAATAATACTCTTATACATGCTTTGATTTTAAAAATTCTGCAAAATGAGTAAAGTTTTGAATTCTTACTCATATTTTATTTCGATCTCCTTAATAAATATAGATGTATTTTTAAAAGCTGTATTCTTATATTTGTTTATTCGTTAAACGCATATTTGAAGATATGCTTTAATTAGAAACTTATAACATTAAGTAAACGTCTATCATTTTCAATATCATCAGCATTATTATTGTTATTATTATTACTGTTGTTGTTGTTGCTGTTGTTGCTTTTATGATCATTATTGTTATGATAGGATGAAGGATTCGAGAGATTCAAAAATCTGTCAAGACTCATACTTAAGTGATTTTAGGATTTGTCCCTGAAATCTCAATTTTCTCTACGCACCCAATAATATCGCTTATCCTTAAATTTTCGACACGCAGTCACTAAAGTGCTAAGAAAGAACCACATTTAACCACTTTGGACATGCAATGACAGCGGCGAGTAATTTCAGACTGTCGAATGCTAATTTGCTCTAGCTGTCCATGTGCAGATTAAAAATAAAGAGGCTAAAAAGGCACTCCGACTGAGTCGTATGCTTGCTTTCGTAAAGAATGGATATCATAGGTTCGTCTACTTTTGTTTCATTTCCCTCTTTCACGGAAACCTTTAAATGACTTTCCTAGAACCAGAATATTTTGCTTTGGTTAAAAAAAGTACGCATACCAATTCTTGGAAAATCGTATAATTATTTTGCTTGAATCGTAAAATATATTTGAAATGTTTCCTTTTCTTTTCAGTTCTCTACCCTATAAGGTGAAATATTTTTAACTTGCCGTCCCATAATTCAGATTTAAATAAGAGCGCTCTAACAATACAGCTTAAATGTTAAAAGCGTGCTGTATTTAAACTGCTATTTTTTCCTCTCCGCATAGCAAACAACATGTAGGAGAAGAAAAGGCAGAAAACTGACATATTTATTATAGAGTGCCTCGTAAACTAATTACGACACATACGGATGCTGTTGAGGAAATTTATTGGAGCGTTTAACTTTCCTATATCCTCTTAAAATATTCCTCTAGCTTAGTGAATTTTATTTCATTTGTAAAATTTTAACTGCTATAGAAGGATTTAGGCTGTTGCAATTAAATTTCAAAACATTAGCTATTCAGTAAAATTGATATTTATGTTATATACTTTTTTTTACTAGACAGCAAAACACATTGTTAGTCCACAATTCGTATTTTAGCTTAATATTTCGATATATTTCAGTTGAAAGAATCATTTCAATAGCGTTATTGAAAAATTAAATACGTAAAAGCAATACTATAATTTAGATAGAATTTTATTTAATGTAATCACTTTTGTATGCGAATAATGGACATTACCAAAACGGTAAAGTTTGAGTATGAGGATTAAAAGATTTCATTTAACTTTACACATGTTTGTATAAATTCTAGAATTTACGAAACAAATTCGCGTTAGCGATTTTGCTTGGAAATGTTTTGGTAAAATGTTCAATGTTTTCTATTATCACGTTTTTCTCGTTTACAATCCAATACTAAAAGCAGCGTATTGAAAAGCTGAAAGTTTGACTTGCAGTAAATACAGCCTCATTTAAAGTCCCGGCTACCTTTTGTTTAAATCATTTAGAAGAAAATATCAATCTCTTTAACAGCAAAAAATCTACACGCAGAAATTAATTTGCAGTTTGAAGTTCAGTGTTAAAAATATCGGATGTATGCGGGTAAAAGAGAGCTTTTAAAGGAATGCTTGTTTTCACTTAAACTGTTTTCTGATTTTTTAAAATGTGCCTAAATGTAAGGAAATCATTATTATCTATTGCATTAACCAAGCAATTTGGAAGTAAAATAATCGCAGGGAGACAGAAATAGTATCTAGTGTGACAGAAATTAATTTTAAAACATTTTTCCACTGAAAATTGATTCCTTCTCTCTGGTATTTTTTGTTTATCGTAACCGATGCTATATAGCTTCATTTACTTGCTAAAAATCTTCATTTGGGTGGATCAACTCATCCAGATGATACTAAACAACAACTTCCCAATAGTAACTGCATTATTCTTCACCATCTCCTGATTTTCTCCCTTTTTTTTTCTTTCTTTTTTTTAACGATAGTTTCTGCTCCAAGAGAAAATGAAATATAAATATTGTAATCGAAATATTCAAATATGCATAAGTTCTTCAGCCTAAAATGTTTATAAATTTATATGAGCATATCTTTCATAAATTTATATTATCTTTCAGATTACAATTGAAAAGAAATACAGTGATCAAGACACCATATTATCTATGCATTTTTAAACGTAAAAAATGTTTTATGAGAATACATAAATTAGCTATAGACTTGTTTTTACGTATGCACTAAAAGGGTCCTTTTAATACGTAAATTTTTGTAACACTTTTCGTACATTTAAAAAAGCGTTGATATGATACCTTTCTGTTGCGAAGGAGAGCAACTTCAAAAACCTTATTTGCTTGTGGCATTTTATGGATTACAAAAATCGTGTGAGAGCCTAACATCGCTTTCGTTTCTGTTGTCTAAAATATTAATATTTTTTACAAGAAATTAAGGTTTAGCCACTACCTATTTCACAGTACTGAATACAGTTTATGTATATAATGTGTTTAAATAATACTGAGCTGCATTTTCATGCACTAAAAGATGCGTACTTAATAACTGAAGAAATCACTTTTAAGTAGATGTTAGTAATAAGGATCATCGTATAAGAGTACATAATGTTCATTATAAAAACGTATGTATTGTTCCTTATATAAGTATATTACTTAATAATGCTTATTATTATGCCCGTGTCTGAAAAAACCTTTTACCCGCCCTTTATTTTTGCAACCGCTGGTTGTAGGCATGCACAGGGGGTCGAGTCAACCTATGACCACATTTGATTCTGACTGACCGGTCGTATCTCGATCTTAATAAAAATAGAAAAAATAAAATAAACAAATTACTGCGCGGATACAAAATTCATTTTACCACAGAAAATTGTATTCTTAAAATTGCTTGTACTACTGCTAATAGAAGCCTGACTGTCGACGCTTGCGATTGTTGCTGCGGTTGCATTTTGGATTTGTTGCTCTGGGTTTTTCATACACATTGTTAGTTTTGTCTGATTTTTTTTTCTTTTCTTCATAAATTTCGAGATAGTTATGTAAAACTTCATTTGGCATTTTTCATCTTTCCGACTTTTGTAAATCTCTCAAAGCTCGGATCTGTGGCTTCGAATTTAACAAGAAGTTGATTTAGCATCGCAAGGCATTCAAATAAATCCTTTATGGTAATTTTTTCTGATTCAGTTTCTTCATCTTTTTCCTCTTCTCCATTCTTGCCCAAATCTCTCTTGTTTTAATTCAGTTCTCACTAATTAGTTCACTACACTCTTGGTCTAGCAGTAGTTCAACATCTTCAGCTTTTCTGTCTTCATCCATGGAAAGCTGTTTAGCGAGTGCAACAATATGTTCATGAATTGTTTGGTGATTGTCCTCACCATCGAAAAATTCGAATTTATTTATAAAACACTTAACACACTTGTTCCAAATTCCATTCAGGCATTTAACCGAAACCTTTCCCAAGCAATAACAGGAATTTTAATGCCATTTAAAATGTCATAGTGTTATCTAGAAATTACGCAGCGTAGGTTGAGAGGTTGAATTAATTGCTGCAATAGCCTCGACAAATGTAACACATAAGTAATTTGCTTTAAAGGAAGCAACGCAACTTTGATCCATAGGCTCGATCGATGATGTGCATTTGAGGGCAAGAAAACAACATTTATATCGGAATTTAAATCTGCTAAATGAGAAGGATGATGACGTGCATTATCCAGAAGTAACAAAATTTTGAAAGTATCTCTTTGGTCTAGGCAATATTCTCGTGTTTGTAAAATAAAAAGCTTTAAAAATTAATCTTAAAGTAGTGGTCTTTTTATCCACGCTTTGGCCAATGGAGCGAAAATAAACTGGCAATGTATCCTAGTAGTTAACATTTTTCAGTGCCTTGGGGTTTTCGGATGATAATTGAGGAATAGCTTTAATTTAAAACCTGCGATATTACTACCCAGAATTATTCTTTCGTTGTAAGCTTTAAACCTTGACATACTTTATGCTTCTTTATGAACGTAGGTTCTAGAGAGCATGCGTTTCCAAAACAAACCAGTTTCAACATTGAAAATTTGTTCGATTTCTTAGTCACCATCAACAGCTAAGCTATCAAGTTCTAGAAAATTATGTACTTCTTTTGTGGCTAAACTAGCTCCCTCGCCTGTCACACCTACATTAATCAGCTGAAATCTGCTCTTAAAGCGTTTGAACCAATCTGTGCTAGCTATAAAATTTCGACTGCAATCCTGATCAACACGATCTTTAAAAGTTTTGAACAAGTCACGTGCATTTGTTTGAATAAAAATCAGTGGTAATGGGACTCGTTTTAGCTGCTGGTCAATTATCCATGTACTTAATTACTTTTCCATTTCATGAACTGGTCCATTTCATCCTTTAGTAATAACCGCCGATTGCATAGAAGCAAATCTTTTCACATTGCAAATTTTTTTTTTTCATTCAAAATCTTTGGTACCGTAGAGTAAGCTAGTTTCAGATCACGTACAATCACATTAACTTTTTTCCTACCTTTGTATTGCTTAATCACTTTAATTTCCATATCTAAATTAATCGCCATTTCTTTATCTTTTACCTTGTCCATTACTAGGTGATGTTAGCTTTCCCTTTTGAGTCTTAGGATTATATAGAGACGAAAGAAAAGATTTGTCACGAAAACTAATGCGAAAGTTCCTATCGAACACCTGTGAACAATGCGCGGCGTTCTTTCATCTAATAAAGGCGACCAATTCAAATCTCTCACTTCAAGACATAATTTTTTTTAGTAAGAATTGCTGGTAGACGGTGCTGTTGCAAAAGTGATCGTGAAGTCAATCGAGAGTAAGTCGAATATGTCGTAAGTCGACGACCACCTGTACTTGACATGTAATTTTAAAGCTGGAGATCATACGCTGAGACTTTACAGAATGTTTGTATTCGTACATAATTGAAAATAAAATATCAATTTCGGAAAATGTTTCTGATGTTAATAGATTAAGCGATGATACAGAGTGTCTTGTTTTCTATGCAGATTGTTTTGAAAAATATAGAACAATATACTGCTTTGAAAAAGAAGCTATTAACTGCTTGTGTGAAAATTCTTTTGGCTTATCAATTGTAACAAAATTACAAATTAAAGAATTAGCAAATCACAGAAAAAAATATCATTGAATAGCATTAAAGGAAAAAAACTTTGAATTATTCTAATTTATTTACTAACCTAATTTTGGTTTATCTATTTACTTATTGTGTTGTACAGAAGTCAAACTTTATTTATTTATTTTTTATAATGAGTAAAAAATTTTTCTAAGTATACGCATTGACTGGGAAACTTATAAAAAATTAGATTTTATAGTTTTTATAAAGTTAATTCTTTTAAATTTACAAGTGCCAAGCCATGAATGTTTGAACCATTTAAAATATTTTTGTAATTGGAAGTATGTGTCTGTGATCAAAGATTGCAAAATTAAAGTCCTGGGAAAGACTTTGAGTAAATTTGCTGTTCTTATTTAATTTAACTGATGCTTCGCAATTATTATTTCAGCAATAGAAACCTGTCTCTCTACTTGTCTTGACTTTTATATATTGCTCGTATACGAGCATGACTGCATATGCGGATAATGTATTCTAAGATTTAACGCGGTTAATACCGAATGCTAAACATTTTGAGACACACGGAATAATGTAAAACGGAAAAGAAAATTTTAAGAAGTTTTATTAAAATAAGCTTTAATTTGAAATTCGTAAAATATTTGAAGAGCTAAGAGGAGAAACCTAACTTTTCATATACTTTAATGAAAACAAAAGAAAAATAATTCTCTTTACAAAATGAATCTGCAATTTTATATCACGAATAATAAAATCGTGAAGTGCCCTTGATAAATTTATAGAGATAATGACGTGTACGTTTGACACTGCGATTCCATAAATAGATTTCGTTATTACCCTTTTATTATTCGCGATGTAAAACTGCAGGTGAATTTTATAAAGAAAATTATTTAATATTTTGTTATCATTAAGCTACATGATAAATTATTTTCTTATTTTAGTACATTAATTATTTTATGAATTTTAAATAAAAATTTGTTTTATAAAAACTTTAAATTTTTTTAAAATCTTAATGATACAATATCAATCGAATTATTTAATTGAAAAATTGTTTTTCAACAATGAATAATCACTCTCTTACTTCCAACAATTATGTTACGTCAAATGTTAGAAGAAATCTAGTGATTTAGCAAAACAAATTAAAAATCTCATATAACCCTCATTTAGAGGATTTTCTTCCACTCTATTTGATAACGATAACAGTAAGATTCTGAGAGATTTACTTTTTCATTAAATGATTTAAACGATAGTATGTGAGAAAAACTATTCCAACATCAAATTTTAAAAAAATATAAATCAAATTTTGACAAAATCGCTAACCGTTACTTGACTATCTTTTAAGACAATGGTGATAAAAAGTAAAGTGTAGAAATTGTAAGATTTTCTACATTTTTTAAATATACTGCAGTATGAAGTACAAGGAGGAAAAAAATATCAGTTATTCATTGGGCATAAGTTTATATGAAAGCAAGAAAAATGGTGTCGCGTAATGACATGATATCCTTAGTAAAAAAAATGAATAACCGGTATTTTTTCCTTCTGCTCCATACTGCAGCTCATTTTTTTGAATGCAGAAAACCGCCAAATGAGTATTTTTTTATCATTCTTATTTTAAAATAGAGTCAAGTAATCGTTTTATAATCTGCGAAAATTTCAAAATTTTGGATCTGATACATTTTTAGATGCTGAAATTTTAAAGAAATGGATGTCAAATAGTAAAAATAAATAAATAACTAGTAAATAATAAAATAGTTTAAAAAGGAACTTATTAGGAAACAGTATAAAAATCGATGACAAACATTTGATTAAAGCTACAAATACATAGAGCGAGCAAAATAAAAGCTTATAGAAATACATAAAATCTAGTTTATAAAATAACACAAATAAGACATTACCAACATTAATGGATGATCATATAATGAAAACAATCCTGTCTTTCAATAAAGTCACGGTTTAAGCAATGAAACGTCAGTCCAACCAGGTACGCGCTCTTTTGCTCTTGGTCGGGATTGCAGCGAGAAGGTAGTAATTAAAAGTGTTTGGACTCCTATATTTCCTATTTACGTCCATTGTAATATTTCCTATAATGCATCCTTTGCCCGTATTTTGTAAAGTTTTGTATATTTTACGAACCTTTATTTCGTTAATTTGAATTTGTTTTTTTGTTTGTTTGTTTGTTTTGGCCGATTACTAATACAACTGCCGATTACTGAAACAATTAATACTGAGTCAGCAGGTATGAGGGCACATTTATATAACGAAATTGTATGTGTATAAACTTTATTTCTACTCCTTAAACTTTACTGCTACACTGAGTAGCCTCTAAATCTGTTTCGAATAACTTACCACCATGACAGAAATTGACTTGAATTTCCTAATTAAGCACATAGGTTAATAGCAATAATCAAAAAGCATTAATAGACCACTGTATTCTATCTCGGTTGTACAGACTTAAAATAATTAGAAACTATAACTTCTGCTAATTTTAGGGCAAAATACTTATTAGCGGCAAATTGGTAATTATGCATTACATGAAGAAGTCTCCAGATTCCCTATTTAAATTTCATTTGCATAAAGGTTCAGTGAGTCCTCACTAAGTAAAACTCGCTGCGTCATCTTATTTCCAGATTATCTCAATTTGCATATTCCTTTAGTGATTAATACGATTAAAAAAAATAAAACCTGAAAGAAGAGTGCAACTTAAAATGTTAACTGTTTAATGTAACACGAAGCTAAACCTTGCAAAATATGAGTATACTGTTGAATATAATCCTTATAAAGAGGAAATAATGGATGAATCATCGAATCTAGCTAATTGTCCAAATTCCTTTCATTGATAGTTAAAAGCTCTTTAAAACAGCGTAACTTCTGTAACTAAAGTATGCGTAGAAATTGTGACAAATATCTATTTTGTAAGCATAACTGAACCTTATATTTTTTAAAACAGCTACAAAATTTGCTGCATTACATATTTTGAAAAATGATACTTTTAAAATGCAAATCAGAAATGTAGATTTATAAACTTAACACAACAGAATTGTCATTTTCAAACATTTTTTTTTCTTTTTTTCGAATGTGGACATACAGTACTTCCAAAAATCTGTGATAATTTTTATGATTTTAAAAGTATTTTTGAGAGACTCAGACAAGCGTAGAAAGTAAGCTATTAAAATAATGTGA
The DNA here is from genome assembly GCA_000611955.2 of Stegodyphus mimosarum. Classification (NCBI taxonomy): domain Eukaryota; kingdom Metazoa; phylum Arthropoda; class Arachnida; order Araneae; family Eresidae; genus Stegodyphus; species Stegodyphus mimosarum. Next base: position 965,939 of record KK113229.1, read on the forward strand.
ATCATCAGTGAGAGGGTGTGTCATATGCTCGGTTTTAAAAAATAATATGACACAACTGTTAAACGTTGGATCCTCTCTACATTGTTACGTGTTTTAGAGCTGTGGTTGTGAAAGTAAAACTCATTTTCAGGTTCGTTGGAAAACATTTATGCATGATAGCAGGGAATAAGCGTCCATGATTCATACTAAAACTTGCTCTATGCTTCCGGCACGACTTTCTGATGGAAACGTCTTTGATTTGATCTTAAGAATATGGGTGCTTCTTAGCAAGAACATTGAACAAATTAATCTTTCACTTATACCAAATAGATTTTGCAAAGGAAGTATACGATAGTTCGTCTTCGGAGAATGTAGAAGCCGTCAATGGCTCCGGTAGTTTGAATGGAAAAATTCTGGATGGATTTCGAATGTATAATCAGTCGAATCCTTAGGAACTTTGTTTCTGATGTCAAAATTTCCCGAAGATGAAAATCTAACTCTTAAATTACATACATATATAATGAAAAATAACTTAAAATAAATAATACGTTTAAATTCCATTGCATATTCAATTCGGAATAAATATATGCAAAAACTAAAGAACCAGAAGCGCATTGTCAAAGTGCAAGAAAAAGGGGACAAAACATGTCAAAACCACAAATGAAATTAGAAATTTACATCTTTAGTTGCATCGACATCAGTGGATTGGTGCGATGAAAGAAGTAAATAATTCAGTCTGTTTCTGAGCCAACGAGGATGCAAATTAAAGTTTAAAACCTAAAATAATCTCAGAGAAAACTTAAAATAATTTGCATCTTTATCAGTCCACCCCCTAAAGACGTGAGTAACTAGAGTAAAAATTTGCAAAATCATAGCATCAGAAACATAAATAAATTTTAAAATATTATTTTGATCAGAAAAACAAAACAAAACGTGCAAATATGAGTAATCCAGTACATGAAAAAATAGAAATATATGTAACTTTTGAATCCGTACAGGTCGGGTAAAAATAATTTTTACAGTAACAAAATCATAAACAAGCAAAAAAAGCTTAAAAAACTATTAATGATAATTTCAGAATAAGAAACGAGTTCAAAAAGCATGAAAGCAGACCTAATCTCACATATGAAAATTTGAACTAAAATTATAAAAATAAAAAATAAAAAGAGGAGCTATTTCTTAAAATCTGTAACATCAGAGCAACAAAAGTTTTTGAAGTGAAAAAATATATTTTCGCTCTCTTTGGCAGCAAAATATCGTTGCTAAGCCTATATTGTGCTAAGGTATTTTGCTACCAAACAGAACGAATTTCAAAACTTTTGTTCTCAAAATCTGTAGATTTTGAGAACTAGCTCCTCTTTTTATTTATTTATTTACTTATTTTTATAATTTTAGTTCAAATTTTCATACGTTGGATTACTTCTATTTTAGATGTTATTTGGACTCGGTTCACTTAAACTGAAAGTATCATTATTGGATTTTTAAGTTTTGTTGCTTTTTTATGGTATTGTTGCAGTAAAAAAAATTATTTTAAGTTTTTAACCGACCTGTATGGATCCAAAATTTACATATATTTAAATTTTTTCATATACTGGATTGCTCATATTTACATCTTTTGGACTCGGTCTGCTCAAAATAATTATTTTAAAATTTGTTTATGTTTTTGATACTATAATTTTGCAATTTTTTACACTGCTTACGTTGGGCTTTAGGGGTTGGGCTGATAAAGACGCAGATTACTTTGTTTTTCTGAGATTATTTTAAGTTTAAACTTTCATTTATGGCTTTGTTGGTTCAGAAATAGGTCGAATTATTTACTTCTTTCTTTGCACCAGCCCCCTGATGAAGATTCAGTGACAGATGTAAATTTCTTATTTCATTTTTGGTTTTGGCAAGTTTTGCACCCTTTTCCTTCAGTTTGCCAGTATGCTTTTGTGTTTTGGGTTTTGCATACGTTTATTCCGAATTGAGTAGGGGATGAATAAGCGTATTATTTATTTCAATTTATTTTACATTATTACCACCACTTGTTGCTGCTTTTAGCGCTTAGCTGGATTAGGTTTTGAACAGCTTTTTAATTTGTATTCATTTTATATATGTATTACAGTTACAATGTACAGTTTTATGTATGTACTACAGTTACAATGTAACTGTAACTAGCTGGTTCAATTACAACGTAATTGTAACTACAGTTAATTCAATTACTATGTAATTGTATTATAAATCGTACAATTATAATATAATTGTAATTACAGATAATTCAAGTAATTGCAATTGCACTATTTATAATTACAACTTATAGCTGCAGCTACTATAAAATTATAGCTACAATTATAGCTATGCTGTATGTACATTAACTTGAATTATAATAAAATTACAATTTAATTTATCGGTACTCCCTGTTTATTACACCTTGAGGAAGACATATTATTTCTACGTATAATATAAAATATTGCCCTTTGAAAACAAAATTTGCAGACACAATGATACCTTAGAATATGATAGACGAGAGGAACGGAAATAATCTAGAAGCAGCTTTCGGAAAGTAGTGCCAGTGCGCCAAATGTAAGATCTTAACTAAACCTTCATATACCCTCGCGTAAGTTTCTCAGAATATTGTCATTTGGGAAAGCATAATTTATCTTTAGAATTTAAGATAGCTTTTATTGACTGAAAAAAGCTGACAATTCATTGTAATTACTTTATAGTCAAAACTATAATTTATGTAGCCATAATTGCAGTTATAATGGCATTTAGAATTGCAATGTAACAGCAAAAGCAATTAAAGTTTTTGCTCAGCAGTAACCGAGTAGTTTAGACTGCTTTGGAAGAGTGGTAGATCGATTCGGGTTCGAATTCCGGCGAAAAATTTTAGATGTTTGGGTATCTTCGTAGTTTTCCTTCCATGAATACTAACCAATTTTTCTTAAAAAGACCTCCATGAACGTATCCTTATCCCTGTAATTAACTCATTTTTTGTTTAATAAATGTACACACATTTGATTTTACCCGAAATATTTCCTGCATAAAAAATCCGCTTGCAGCAAAACTTACTTTAACCATTATTGCAAATCTGCTTTGTATTTAATAAAAGCCTAATTGATAGTTAATACTATTACAGTTCCCCCATTATTTAAACAGGATGATGTCAAATAGAAAATAATGTCATTTTCTCAATAATGTCATTTTCTCGCAACTTTCTCGCAGACACATCTTATAATATTAAGCTTGTTTATTTCTACCTGAAGCTTCGAAAATAGTTCGGGCAGGTACATCCACTTGTAAAAAATAATGTGCTTTAATTATTTATTGAAAACATGGGTTACATTTAATAAAGACCTCTTTCATAGTTAATATCATTATTTCAGTCTGGGATTCAATCAATGATTGTGTAGAACGAGCGCGGATGGAGTATTAGGCTATTTTTCAGCATTCAGTGTCCACCAGAGGCAGAGCGGTAAGATCGCTAACATTATTAGTTCGGCTCTGGTTTAAATCTCAGTGAACGAGCTTGCTGGATAGGTCTTTTCGTGGTTTTCTTCCCTGTAATGTGAATACCAGCTAGTTTCCCTTAGAAAAGCTTTCACAAAAGCGTCCCTTCGCTATGTAGCTCCAATTATCAGGTTTAATTACTTTCCTAATTAAGAAATTATAGTTACTTACCGCAATAACAATTGTAATTGCAATTAGAATATGTAATTATAATTATATTGTAATTATGATACGTAATATGTAATTGTAATAAATTATATAGTTATTAGGTTATACAATTAATTTATAATTACAGTTGCAATGTAATTGCAGTTACATTGCAATTGTAATTAGATTTTGTAATTAATATGTAAATATCAGATTATACAATTACTTCGTAAATATAATTACAGTGTTATTTCAGTTACATTGTCAGTTACATTATAAAATTACTTCGTAATTATATTTACAGTGCAATTGCTATTGTAATTAGATTTCACAATTACAATGCAATTATAATGACATTTACAATTGCAGTTAATTAGAAAAACAATTACGTTGTGATTGTAATTACAAAGTAACTGCATGCATTGTAACTGTAATCGCAAAGTAATTGAAAAATATAATTACTATTACAATATAATTGCAATTACAATTAGTGTAATTGTAATTGTAACTTCCTTTACATTTTGCCCAACTCTGATTTCCGGAATATGATTCTAAAGTAATAAAACTTCATAAGAATATTAATAAAGTATTTTTCGGCTTTCAAAACTTCTAAATTACTTGTGCAAAAATTCTTTCGGCATGCCGAGTGTAGTAAAATTATAAATAAAGACAATACTAAATTACAAAATAATATCATTGAATGGCTTTTAAGAGGAGAAAAATCAACCTCGAATTATTCTCAATTATTTTTTATCCGACTCTTCACTGCAAATTCAAAGGCACGTCAAAAATTGCAAAATTTGAAATTAAATGTCTTGGTCAATTTTTGTGGAGCAAAAGTCAAGCTTTTTGCGTTTTATTTTTTATGTTGAGAACAAAATTTTCCTAAATATAAATACAGGGACTGAAGGAGCATGTAAAATGTATGTTTTCGTACATTATACAAAATTAATTTCCCTAAATTTAAAGCTACGAAAATGTAACAATACCAAAAAGTGAATTTTTGCGCCATTTAAAACAGTTTTATAACTGAAAATACAGGGTGGTCATAAAAAACTTCCCCGAAATATGAATCCCTAGTGTTCTATCCTCTTAACCAATCTCGAAATGAAATTTCGGATATTGTCATTTGAAGGTGTGCGCCGGAAAGTGTGATGATTTAAAAGAATGTAGCTCTGAAGTTTACGGTTACAGTTAAAATATTCGAAATTTTCTGAAAGGCAACACAATTTTTTTTCCTGCGGAAACTGATCAGCGCGTTGAAAAACCACAAATGGTGTTGGAACGATACACGTATGACTAAAATTGCAGGAGTAAAGCATTTGCAAAGAAGAGCGTTCTAAAGGACCAGTGGCAACACGAGAGAGGAGAGCGGGAAAAACTTTTATTGGAATTACGAGTTTTCAACATGCCTACCTTCGCAGATGATAATGCACTGCATGCGAGAGATTGTTGATAACAATGACGAAAGTTAACATCGCAGGAGGAATCTATATAAATTCATGGTTTATGGCAACTTTCAATTCTGACAAATTTCGTCGATTGGAAGTCCGCACCTGAGATTTCAGATAACCCCAGAACTAGAAATACATCGAAATGAATCGCGAGAGGGATCGGGAGATCACATTGGCCACGAAACTGCAAAATTACGGGAGATAACTCTACCTTGAAACTCTGTACACGTTGAAAATTTGTAATCTCCAAAAAAGTTTTCTTCCCTCTCCTCTCTTGTGTTGTCGTCGGTTCTTTACAATGCTGTTCTTTGCAAATGCTTCTTCCCCGGAATTATTGTCATATGCGTATTGTTCCAACGCCATTTATGGTTTTTCATGTAGCTGATCATTTTGCGCAGAAAAGTTTTTTGTGCCTTTTAGAAAACTTCGAAATTTTTTTACTGTAACCATAAACATCAGCGTTCTATTGTTTTAATTCATCACAATCACGAGCACATACCTTCAAATAACAGCATCTGAAATTTCATTTCGATTGGTTAAGCAGATAGACCGCTAGGGATTCATATATCTGAGAAGTTTTTTTATGACCACCCAGTCTAATATCTAGTACCAATGGTTGATGAAATAAAGGCCGGATAAGGACTTTTGTGGGCACGGTATATTATATAAATTACTTTGAATTAGTAAATTTCGAAAACCAGACATTTTAACAGTCGAATTCGATAAGCCGAAGCTGAAAGGAGCAGGAAAGAAAATTTCAAGTAGTCGAAAGGAATACATCTTCCACAAAAAAATTAACATTAATACTGGATTAATGATATTCGATGTGATGATATTTCGATATTCAGTTCGATGTATAGAAGCTGAAGAAGCAAGTTTTACCTTACGTAGGATTTTGTATACGCAGAACCTTTGGATCTCACTACACTTAATGGAAATACAGTGAAAATGAAATATAATATTATTGCGAAATGCTCAGCTGCAATTAGATAGCTTTCCCTTAAAGCAGGGTTTAGGGTTGCCAGAAAGTGGCTGGGAAATGTCAGGTTCCCAGATTTAACGCGAAATCGCTTTTTTGGCTACTTTTAGCGACAAAATTGGCGATATTATAAACGGAGAGAGAACATTCTAAAACGCATTTTTAGAGGTTTCCTCGGGAATATTCTCCGAGGTAGCTTAAAGCTGTATATACCCTGCCTGTCTTGGGAAAGTAGTAATGTAGTAGTAGAAGCTTCGTAAATGTAAGTAAGAGGAGAGTAGTAATATAGAGTTCAGAGATTAGCTTGAGAGCCATCGACCGAGTCGGGAGCTGTACTTTAGTGCTTTGCCGTGAAGCTGTTTTCACCGTTATAGCCTGAAGGCTATGTTGCTAATTGTTTCAGCATGTTTATCGTAGTTTTCGACGACTGTAAACGTGTCTTTGTAACTGTCCTGTGGGGTACTGGTGCATAAATTGTGCAGTTTTGATTCTTCATTAACTCTTATCGTCAATTACTCCAAATCCACGAACCCGTAGAACGCCAAAATATAAACGCTTGTTCAGGAAGTGACTTCAAGTGTGATTCATTGATGAGTTAGATTAAATAAAATTTTCTCTTACTAATAGTTTCCTAAGGATAGCTAATCTAACGAATAATTTTGTAATAACAAAATAAAATTTAGGGTCTTTTTTTTTGCAGTTATCATTTTACATTGTTTCCTTCATGTTATTTAAAAAACTCTGAGAGAGAAATTTTAAAATTTATACGAAATATAATATTATTGAAAGAGATGTACACACACACACACACAAAAAAAAAAAAAAAAAAAAAAAAAAATTTATAAATTAAAATTTAATTTATTTCTTTATTGTACACGAAAAAAAAAAAAAAAAAAAAAAAAAAAAAAAAAAACTCTATTAATAGAAATTAGCATGAATAAACAGATTATGACATAGCAGATCTTATATTACTTTCAACGGCCTAAATAAAACTTCAAGGGGGAAAGTGAAGAACCTTTCTTAATGTTAAATACTATAAATACATAACGGTATCGTAATATGCACATATTTTTGCATAATCGTGTTATATAGCCGAACTCCATTATAATAAATGTGGCATATAATCAGCTCCCATATAATGAACAAATTTTTGGTCCTGTCCAGTTTCTTACAACATTAATGTTATTTTATGATGCTATACAGAACTTCCAGGAGTATACAAACTGGATATAACGAACTGTACAAATATCTTCGATTGAAACGATTTTTTTTTTTTTAATATTCTTCCCAGAATTTTTTCGAGTGCTAACGAAACTATTGCTAACCGTTAAAATCCTCCATGTTTATGATGTTAGAATCCACATACCATCCACATTCTACCTCTAAAGGGAGACGCTTTATGTTATTTTTCTTTTCACCTCCCCTTATCTCAATGTTCAAAACAAAGCCTATGTGTGAGAGGTGTGACACCTTACTCTAAGAGAACGAGGATACAATAAGCATAACTTAGGATATCATAAGGTGTACATGAACACTGAACCCAAAAAAAAAAAAATGAATGAGTTCTCCGATTCCATTCAAATTCTTTGACTGAGCTCCCAGATTTTTTGGTTGAGCTCTATTCAAGGCTGATGCAATGATGGAAATTTTTGATATTCATGAAAAAGGCAAATAGTAAAACTTGAGAACTTGCGGTTTTACAGTTTTTAGTCCAAAGGGATTTGAATCTCGAAGGACTATTACTTTCGTTTCGCCATTTTGCGTCGTTTCACTTTTCAATTTACTGCTTATTTTATTTATTATTTATTTTTTTTGAAGTAGCTTTCTCTTCAAAAATCGTCTGCGTTGCACGGGAAAATAAAAAGGAATTTTAATTACAATTCTAAATAAATAGCCAAATAAATGTGAAATTCGTAGCAATATTCTCTAAAACTTTAACTAATTTTTCATTAACAAACTCAAAGATTTCAAAGCCAGCAATACCAACGTTGTACAGAAAAACATTTTTATCTCCAGCGCGCGAGAGTGTGTACCGAAATTTCTAAAGATATGCTCAATTTAAAATTATTTTGCGATATTGCTGTTGAACTGAATTTTATGGTTTAAGTGCGAAGAAAATGGTATTTAATAAATGAAGGTAACACACAAAATGTTAAATAAACGCCCCTTTGGACATAATTAAAATCTGAAACCTTTCAGATTTTTTTTTTCTTTTTTAAGTCTAAAGGGGGCTTTGTCCCTGAAGGACTATTGTTTTCATTTTGCGATTTTGCGTCGGAAACATTAAAAGTCTGGATCACTTTTCAAACTGTTGCCACAAAATATTTCAGCCCTGTATTATATTTAAAGAAATTAAATAATGAAGAATCTGCATAAATGTATATATATTTCTCCAAATATGATAAAACAACGGTCACCTAGAGCCATCCAATTTTGAATAACGTACGTTTCCACCCGAATGTGTGCATCTGGAAGCCCGAATTTCGAATTTGGAATTTATTTCATATTTTGTAAAAAATTAACGAATTTTTTATGAGCAAACTCAAACGATTTAAAAGCGAGCAATGGCAACACTCAACGGGGGAAAAAAACTTTTTATCTAAAGCGCTCGTAACTGTGTATCAGAAGTTCTAAAGATATATTCATTTTAAAATTATTTTGCGATATTGCTGTTGAACTGAATTTTATGGTTTAAGTGCGAAGAAAATGATATTTAATAAATAAAGGTAACACACAAAACGTTAAAAAATGCCCCTTTGGACGTTATTTAAAATGTTAAACCTTTAACATTTATTTATTTATTTATTTATTTATTTTAAATAGAATGATAGATTTTGAGCCTTACTGGTTTGTTTTGTCTGAGAATAAGTGCTCTTCAGTTTATATTCTGCGAATAGGATTTTTTCGTGCTTTAGGTCTTTTGCAAGACGTAAGATATTTTTATAAAGCTTATTGAATCTCTGTATTGTAAGCATATCTAGGTTTTTTTTAACTCTCACATATTCTTTGACAAAACTCTAGGTTTCTGTGTCATGGCGAGTGGTAAAGCTTCTGCACTGAGGATAAGGTGAACATTGTTCCTTTTATACATTTTGGGGACATAATTCCTTTTTCCTATAGGATCGGTTGCAGAAAACAAAGCTTTCGGCCCCAAGAAATTCGTTATAACGAAGTTCGACTGTAATTAAAACTTACTATCTTAAATTGTCAAAAGTACCTTATTGCCATGAGGACTATTACGCATTTTTATTTCTGGTGAGTTGTTTTTGTAAAAAATGCATTTTCCGAGTACTTTTTCACAGGCAAGTTATTAGATATCTAGAGAGAAAGTGAAAATAATTAGTCAAGACGTTTGAAAGGGTATAGCTGCGATTCCTGAATCTTGACTCTAGTTTTATAATAACTTGACAGTTCAGCAACTTGCTCTTGCAAAGATGAATTTAAAAGTTTTACGTAGACTAGATGGTGAAGGTAATTACCACAATGTTATGCCTGAAGATAAAATTGAACTGTGAGTTCGAAAGCACGTGCATGAATTTAATTCTGAGGCTTTATGTGGTTATGGAAAAGCTTCAAAAGTTGTCTGCGTAAGGGGAGGGACACCTTCGTGGATAACTTTCTAAAGGAAACTGGTTTGTATACACGTTACACGTGAGGAAAACCACGAAAACGCACATGAAGACAGCCCGTTCGCGGAATTCGAACCTCGGACCGAACTACCAGTGTTCAGCGACTTTACCGCTTGGCCACTGGCATGTAAATTAATTTCAGTGATAATAACTCAAAAGAGTTCAGAGAAAACCAGGATTTCCAACGTCACAGAGAGTTTCAATACTGATTTTTCTGGCAGGACGTTGAAAATGTGAATGAATCCTTCGGATAGAGCAGAGGCAGCTGATGTCACATCAAGAAAACCGAAAATTCATGTTCTTTTTATTTAGTATAATGAACTACAGTTATGTTAGGTATCCAATTTACGGAGTCTTCTCTGTTCTTAAAAGTACCAATCAGTAGACATTAAGCACCAACAGGTAGACGTTAGTTCAATTTATTTTATTCATATACTTATTCCTGATTTTTAAAGAGTTCACATTGAGCAGAAATGGACTGTTTGCATGCAGTTTCCTGAGAAAAATATTAAATTGCTTGGAATAGATATCTTAAATTTAAAAACATTGAATATGTCTAATAAAATCGTGATTTCTTTTTTTTTCCCCAGAGAATAAATATTATAAGTACAGTCCTGTTTCCAGAAAAACTCGGGTTTTTTTCTCACCTTGATTTTGAATAACAAAACGAAGGAAAAAAAGATGTGAAAAGTTCGCGAGGAAATGCAGTAGTTGCCATGGCTTATCCGGGGGCGGACGAGGAAGGAGTGTTTTTCAAAATGGCTCTCCAATTATTTCGAATAAAAGAGTTCCTGTCGCATAATTTTATTTTTGTTTTTACAAAACTTTCATGAAACGGTCACAGTTGCCTTTGCTAACAGCGGCAAAAAAATGAATTTAATCAAGGAATAATTTGCTATAGAAATAATTTTGGTTAGATTTTTATTTCAATTTTATAATTTTTTTTCGATAATTTAAATGATTTTATCATCTGTGAACATTTAAAATTATTTCCACTGTTGCTACTTTGCAGCTAAGAATTCTATTTTCACACATTCTGTATTAATGCTTTTAGTTCTACACCGAGAAAATTTTACTGGTGTTTACTTGTAAATGTGTTACACAAGTGTAACTTCTAACATGCATGCTCGCGTGTGTTGTCATTGTTTAACCGATCACGAAGAAACATACATTTACTATCTGTCAAGGGAAGGGAGGCCTTCGTGAAGAACTTTCCAAAGTAGCAAGCATTCACTTTACTCATAGAAAAGCTTCAAAAACACTTACGCAGTCAGCCTACTGTCGGGTTTTTTTGTGCAAGTATATTCGAGTGCGCACGAGCGTGTGTATATGTACATACATACGTAAGTAATCTAAAATGCTATACATGTATCTACTTTTATCCACACACATGTATATACTCGTAATATAAACTTTTAAAGCTAAGTTGCAACCTCCTTTTCTTCATTGTGTTAAATTATTCCATTTGCATTCCAAAGCTAACTCTTTATTTACTTTCTTCAACATCTGGATCCTTTTATTTCTCCTTAAAGTACCATTTGATATTCTCCAGGTGACTTTCAAAGCATCATCAGGATTAGGTTTTAATTGTGTATCAATGCAAATGCGCGCATCTTTACTATCAAATGGCGTTCTTTTTAAATCAATAATATCACTCAGTTCTACCTGTATGAAAAATGAAATCAAATTCCTCAAAATGTGAATTTGAACCAGTTTGCAACCATCCCCTCCTTCATTTGATTTCAAAGACACAGATGTAATTATTCCTACTCTTAATCTCAAGCTAAATGAATGTGAAAATTGCTCCCTTTCTGTGCGTATTTATCGATCAATGCTAGCCAAAAATTTATACAGCTGTGGGGTTTTACTTATTTAATGCAGTGTTCAATCTTAGAACTCCACAAACACTAACAAGCGAATAATCGCTTAAGTGTGAGAATAAACACGTAAGACTTAAGAAGGGTTAACTACCCTTTATTTCTCAGAATAATTACAATCAACTCCTAACTCGGAGTATACAGCAAAGCCTCCACTTGGGTTTGAACTTAAATAATTATGAAATTAAACTAAACTAATCTTAACTAAAGCTATCTGAAAGATATAGCCGAAGCTATCAGGTTTCTAAATAGTTGGCCCCTAAATATTAATTTAAAGGCGAAGCCAAGCAAGGGCCTAAAGTATGGCCGAGTGTAGTATCTAAGAGAGAACGTAGCCAAAAGGCAAACGCGCGCTAGTCAGGAAAATCAGACTCTTTCTCTCGAACTCGGTGAAGCACCGACTTAAATAGTACTCTTACTCCTTTGCATTAACTGCGTTTCTGAAATTACATTCTGATAGGAAATTGTAAGCTGAAATTAGAATACATAGAAAAGTTGCGTAACTTAAAATAACTGTTAATAAAATTAGGATAAACCTTACACAACAAAAAGTTTATATTTGTGCCAATACTACTGTCACTACATTTTTGTAGCATAAAAATGAGTAAAATTCAACAGCATTTCAACAGGTAGACAAGTTTCGAATACTATATATTAAAAAGTAGATTAAGACTAAGGCAAAGGGTTTTTCAGTTTTGAACCAAATTTCTAGTTATTTCACAACCAAAGCTCTGCTCTGCGTTTAGTGACAACCTGTTATAAGCTAGAATTTTTTTTTTAAAGTGGTGTTCTGAATATTTCAGATTTAGTCTAACACTTCAGATTAGGAAAAAAAAATGTCAAAAAAAGTCCTTAAACAGTAATCTGATGTTCGTGCTCAGATGCCAGCCTAAAACTTGAAATTAAACGGTAACGACATGCCAACAAAGTAAAAAATTAATACCCAGAACTCCACGAAATAGAAAATAAAATCTTATATTTAAAGCGAACTATTCAAAGTAGCAACGCTAAACGATTGTGGGGAGGAGGGGGGGGGGTTCTGTGTTATTATTTTATCACAAATTATTAGGAGACTATTAGAAGCCTTTTAATTATTTTAAACGTAGGTGGGCAATTTTTTCACTGGATCGCTCGGCATGAGACCTGAAACAAATATTTTCGACAAGTAAGTGACAATTTTTTTTTTTTTTTTTTTCCAGAATATAAAATACTCATTGTGAATAACCTCTTATTCAAGGTTCTAACTATTCGCTTTTAAATTTACGTTATTTCTCACACCATGAACATTTTTTTTTAAATGGAAAGTATTAAATATTATTCTTCGAATATTCTGCATATCAAAATATTTTATCCCTCCATACATTGTATAAGAAAGGTGAGGAAAGTTTTTTTTCCTGTTTTCTTTTTTCCTTTTTTTTTTCTAAGCCCACTTAGATCTTGTTATCATTTTACTCGGCGCGTTTGTTTAAATATTAGCTAACACTAGTTAATGTAAAAGATAAATTGCAACTCATTCTTTTCGCGTTCTTTTATGTTTCTTGTATTTTCAAACTGGAACCGAGTCATGAACTATGCATGAGCTGCTGAGCCTACTGTGATATGAAGTTACTTTTTAACCAGGAGCTATTACGCTCATTTTCATATACTGCCGTCTGATGTTCTTTGAAAATGATCCCATTATTTTTAAACTTCCTATGATGGCAAGAATTTAGGCACGCCAATGTGTTTCTCGGTTCAATGTGCATCTGTTACTCTCCGGCTACTATCACCACCTCCACTGCACCACTGCCCTTTCTTCATTCTTAAGCAACTTATTCTTAACGTCACGATCTCGATGACCCTTTTTTCTTTAATATTTTTTTTTTTTTTTAAAAAATTTTTTTTTTTTTTTAGTTATCATTTTTACGAAACACGCGGCCAAAAAATTCGACACGTTTTGCGGGCCCGTCAATATTAGTAATGGTTTTCGTTGGCGATGACACGAATTGCTCGCGCCTTTTTTGACTCGCTCAGAAGATTCGGTGGGCAGGGGGAGTGGGTATGGCCCGTTATCCCCCCTTCCCGAGTTCCCTTCCCCTAAAGCTCTGCGCTGGGCTCCTCTGTCTTATCGACTAATTGACGTGTGTGTTTTTAATGACTGGCGAGCGGGGATGTACCGCCATTTGCTTTGCAGCTACTTGCCTATGCGTACCCTCCCCCGCCCTGAAGCCGGGAATTATAATTTTTAATTTATGACGCACTTCAGCTGATTACTAATTAAAGGGAGACGGAAAAACGAGAGGCGATGCCCAGGAACGAAGAAGAGAGAGAGAGAGGGTGGCTCTCTGCGTTCTGGAACGTTCTCTCGTTCATTTCTCCCCCCCCCAACTTTTTTTCATTCCCCTCTTCTTTAGGTCTTTTGGAATAAAAATAAGAGTTGTAAATGTTCCGTGGTGGCTTTACATTTTACTGCCACGATAAGTACGATGTTAAAACACACCTATTTTCCCAATTTCGGTACTGTTGTTCTTTTCCGCTCAGAAGAATAGGGTGATAATGGTAAAGTACTCGAAATATCGGACACTCGGTGGCGAAAAAACGAATATGGATCAGTGCTTCACCAAATTAGACGAAGAACCCATAAAAAATTCAAGGCGCTGGCTGCAACCTGAGTATGAGGTCAGACGAATATGACTGTTTGAATATTATAAAGAAATAAATAATAATCTTTAATGGAAAATTTGATACTCATAATGAGTTTTTATGAAACTCTTTTGGCTTTTGATTCGAGAAAAATAAATAACGATAACTAGAGACAAAGTTTACCTAAAAAATTGTCACTTACAGTTCATTAGACGATCTTAAGAAATTTGAGACTACGGATCTTATTAACTCTGAGTCTTTAATTAAAAAGTACGCTGAGCTCACCAGGTTTATCGACTGAAACACTTAAATTCACTTGCTTTCAGAACGTTTTATAAATAAACAATATGCTTTGTTAAAATTTATTCAAACAATAAACTGCTGTTTGTAAAAAACTGTTATATACTGCGTACATTCGTAACTAAGAGTATTTTCGCTTAGTTTGGAAATTTGAAATAAACTCGACTTTCGACTTTCACAGCAAACCTGCAAGTAGCTTCTATATAACATTAATCACGTAAAGAATAAGTATAAAAAGTTTTCTTTCAGTGACATTCATTCTAGTACTATTCATTCATTCTAGATTTGATACTGATCACAAAGTAACATAAATAACCATAATTTACCAGTGTGTATATTCATTTAGATTATGAAAACGTTTTAATTCATTTAGCCAGTTATCCTCTAAAACTACGAAAGGAATTTAATCATGATACTTAAAAATGTGATTTATACTATAGTCATAAATAGCCAATCGAACATTTTTTTAGCAAACTCTAGAATAATTTTATTGATTAATTTTAAGTTCACTATAAGCTATAATAATAATGTTTTCGTCTGTCGTATGTTCTTAACTTTTCATTTGAAAAATTGTAATTTACGATATTTTTTTTTAAAAAATAAGGCTTGCTTATACAAACGTATTATGTTTGTATATTATAAATTGCGTTTAAAGCATCGCAATCTGATGCATTAAACTTAATATTCTGCGCCATATAATTGTCAGGGTCCTAAAATGAACTAATATATATATATGTATATCTAATAAAATAAATATATAGCTAAATAATTAAATATTTTCATAGTGAATAATTTATTAATAGAAAGTGATACTGTTTTTCCAATTTCTAAAATGAAAAAAAAAATACCATCATTATAACACAGGGGGGGATATAGGTATGCTTATAAAGCTTTGTAGAGTAGTGTTTAATTTTCTAACACGTTATTTCAAGTTAAAATATCTTTCCTTTCAATTCTCGTTTCATTTCCCTGCCAGAATGCAAATTTCTAGCACACGCGATATTAGAAGGAAGGAAGTATTTAAAGAGAGGTTTCTTGGAAGGTGAAATCAGAGCGTATTCTGCTTGCTTGAAGGCCACGTTGCCAACTGATTTCCCTAGCAATTAAATTCTGCGGCGTTGAGTTATTCTTGTCGCTTGTTTACGCAGACTTTGAGTGAGAGCCAGCTCGAGCGATAGTTAAGCTGTTTAACTTTGTTAGGCTATATTTAACTTTGATGAGTAGTTGATGTTCAAGATGGTTACATTTAAGGTGATCTGACTCCATTATTGAATGAAAAAGGCAGTTCATATAAAAAAATACTTTATTATGCATACAGGAATGAGACTCGTACCGGGAACATTGCGTAACAAACCTTTCACTCCAACGGCACCCGCCAAAAGAGGCCTTGAGGCGAGAGACAAGATGTGACGTAACCAGAACATGTGATCTGCGCCTCTGGCTGACTGCGGCGCCTGTCGTTCGCACGATGAAGTGCTACAACTTCATCGATTTTAAGTTATTCATTAACTTTTGATTTAAGCCAAAATTGTTGCCTTTTGCAAGTACGACTTGGTGCTGACTGTTTAACATTATCTGAGTTAATAAAGGGTTTTTTACAACGTTCTTCTGACTTTGCAGTACTGTAAAAGACTTGGTGATAATTAACAGTCTTCAACGTCGCCTACATTTTATGACAAAACACGATATTACAGCTTCACCAAATATGAATTTGAAATTCCACATAATTGCCTTTTAAATAGTTTAATTAGTTTCATTAAAAAATCAACAATTTACCTGTTATAAAATTGTATTAAATATCGTGGAATACTATTTATAAATTTTAAATTCTAATTGCTGTTTATAGATACCTTTTAGGTTTTTTTAAAATTTTTAATCATAATTAGAAGCTGAAATCACAATTAATGTCAACTAGAATTCCATTATATTGACTGCTAATAATGTCAAGATTTGATTCTTTGTCAGGACCGGCGCCAGAGCTAATACAACCGGTGCGACCGCACCAAGCGGCAGAATTTAGGAGCGATAAAATGTTTAGAACTAAAGGAGGGACTGGGTGGCAGAATTTAGGTGGTGCAAAATGTGGACCGGGCGATAAAAAGCTTGCGCCTACCCTGCTTTTTATTCATAGTCCATGGTATTCTTCTGCTTTGCTGGCATTGGAAGAATTAAAGTATTTAATTCAGCGCGTATAGATTATTTTGCAAACTATGCTGAAATTCCGGAAGCTTTACTTGGACAATTTCGGAAAGCTCAATTTTGAAATTTTTCTCATGTAATTTAATCCGTAGTGTTTGCAGTTTATTTTAAAAGCAAATGATTCAAAGTAATCCTTACTAAGTACTGTGTAAATAGAGGTTATTTCCAGGTTAGGTTAATCTAGGTTTCCAAACGTAGGTTATTTTATTTTTCTACAAATTAAATCTCTAAGCTATGGATTAGTTTTTAGATAAATATGTTAAATATTGGATTTTCCAATACATGCAAAACTGGAATAATTCGTATTTTAAAATTAATTAAATTCTTATTTCAACTAATTAAATATTATTGCCACAATAGTGAAAACAAGCAAATGCGGTTGCAGAAAAATCCTTTTTATCCGAAATGGTGGAGAGAAATGACATTGAAACGCGAAGCTCGAAAATCAGTTACTTTCACTTTTTTCATTGTCTTATTTGTCAGAGTTAGTTTATGATGTAAATAGACTATCTCCTTATTTTGTATAAAAATAATGAGCTGTGACATATCTGTTCAGGGATAAATTTCATCCATATATTGCTTATTGAATGATAGCCCGACGCAGCTGCTCATAACCACTGCGAGAAAAAATTCAACGGATCACTCGTTGTTTTAAATAACGCAGGTAAGAAAACGCAGTGTAATAAAAAATTTGCTTAATGTTATTGTTCATATTTACACTGGTTTCCAAAAATTAAGGAAAAATCACAAAAATAGAGACAACTAGTAAAAAATAAACCGATCCGTATAAAATTTGAATATGTTATCAAATAAGAGTTGTTGATTAAAACTGCAATATGCAAACTAGTGGCGTTGCAATCGGAATGCGTCATCTGCTAGAAGCGTAAAATTGCATGTTTGAGAAAAAGTCTGTAAATTCGCTGTGATACTGAGGTAAGAAATCGGTTCGTAACAATGACCTCCAGGCACCTTTTGCCCGAAGAACTGAGATGGTGAGCTATTGGGAGACTAATGGCAGAACAGAGTTAGACAGAAGTAGCCAGATGGCTAAATGTAAGTCATTCTGTAATTCATAGACTTCGGCAACAATTTATAACCACAAATTCGGCATCCAAGAGGTTCAGCTAAGTACGGCCAAACGCTACGACGAGCGGCCAATGACCGATATTTGTTGTTATGAGCACGAAGGAATAAAACCGCATCTCTGACTCAACTCAGGCCCTCCTTTGCTGCAGTCACCAAAGGGTTGGTGTCAAAGTCAACTGTGCATAGAAGGCTTCACGAAGGAGATCTCTATCCGAAGCGACCAGCCATCTGTGTGCCGCTCACGTCAAGTTACAGAAGGGAATGTTTGAGGTGGGCACGTCAACATTCCCACTGGACGGCTGATCAGTGGAGGGTTGTTGTCTTTACGAATGAGTCCAGGTTTAGCCTCCAGAGCGATAGTAGGCATTATTTGATTTGGAGAGGACGTGGAACCCGTTGTCATCCATCAAACATCCATGAAAGAGATTATCTTCAGCAGCAAGCATTTCAGCTCATGGAGTGGCCAGCTCGATCGACGGACCTGAATCCTATCCAACATGTTTGGGATGCCTTAGGAAGACATATAACTGTTCTCAATCCTCCTATTCAGACCCTTGCCACGCTTGCAACTGCTTTGCAAGAGCAATGGCTCACAGTTCCTACGGAACTGATAGATCGTATAATTAATTCACAGCATCACGCATCGCTGTATGGGCTGTTGTATTGCATCTAGGTGAGATCAAACTCCATACTGAAGGTAATTTTCCTCTACCAAACTGACACATCCAATTTGTTCATTTTACGCATATGCTAATTTCTATAGCACCTTAATTGTTTGGTAATTTCTTTTCATGTAATTTTGTACCTTACTATATGTTGTATATTATGGTTCAGTGGTTTATCCAAAATAAAGAGTTACTCGAAGCAACTCCTTGACTTGGTTTCGAATAAACGTGGCTTTGTTGCATATAGATATTTCTTATTATTAATATTATGAATTACTTCGTAATAAGTCCAAACCTAGACAAGTGGCCTGTCACGCTACTAGTCCGAGTGTTTTTTTCCTGCTATTTGTACAGACTCAACTAACTAGGCACTGAATTTTCTACTCACAAAAATTACACCTAAAACAAAATCAACCAAAAAAAATTATTAGGCGATTATTTTAAGAGAATTGTTATAAATGATCATTCTCCATCGTAGCTCCTGACGTATGGTACTAGAATTATCTTTATCACACTAATGGGGTAAATTTTCATACAAATTATCAGTTGAATATTCTATTGACTTTAACAATTAAATGTATTTTACATTATTTTTAAATAGAGATCTTATCAAATAAATAAAATGAAAATTTAATTTATTAAAAAGTATGTTTATAGCTTTTAAGTCGTTCAGATTATTATGCAACTGCTAATATAATTTTAAAGATAAATTATAAGCCTTATGCCATGTCGAACGGCAACACTCTGGGAAATAATAACTATATGCCAGACCGCTTGGAGAACAAACATTATGATGAAATGGAAACACTTGCTAGGCTGCGTGTATGATTAATTGCCCTCGAAGTGCGAAGTCACAGAAACTGGAAAGACTGAGATATAGGCGTTTTGAACAATAAAAATATTATAATGGATTCACATTAAATCGAAGTTTTACTTTTACTTTTATAAATGAAAACTAATATTTAATTTTGTCGAAAAAGAGAAATTACAACCTACCCTTGTTCTTCGTAAAAATTTCACATATGCCAGCTAATTGAAATTTTCACACTTTTAAGATACTTGAATAAATTTTGGCGCCACATGAAATGCTCAGATTTATTTATAAGAAACCACCGGAGAGGTCATTGCTATGATGAGCTTTCTTGTTATTACTAATATATGTATTTATAAAGGTGAGTGATAAGACCGAAGTTCCGGGGTATGAAGAAGGAAGGTACTAATTATGTATGCTGAGCTCTATAAAACAGATAAGATGGGGAGAGGGTCTATGGCAAGTGTTCTGCAAAGCACGCAAACTCACTTCCTCTAAGTTGGGTCCTTCAGCGCCCTTTCCCCCAACTGCTAGAGGAATTAGTCGCCATGACAACCAAATCTCCTTCTCGGTCCTCTGGGTGGCAGCAAAAGCGACGCTTCACTGCAGGATAAAAAACAGCTTTCGACCCCCCCCCCTTTCCCTTGGTCCCAGAGACGTGACCTTTGACCCGCGAGGTAGATGTTGTGCCGGGGAGGAAACAGACGTGGATTCGTCTGCGAAATGTCTAATGCTTTCCCCTCCTTCTTTACTAGTGAAATCAGTGAGATCCCTTTCACCCTCCCCTACACTTTCCGCTTCCCCTTTCCACCACCTACTTCAGAAACACCTCCCACTCCCCCTTAGGGAAATTCTCGCCATGGAAAAAACTTGGCCGTAGGTCCTTTCCTCTTTTAAAAGGAGGAACGTAGTATAAATTTAGTCCACCGGGAACTGCAGTTTGATCTCATGATTTACGGGCTTTTAAAATAACAGATTTCTTTGATCTTAGCACTCAGTAGTGCCACATTTTTGGAATGATATTGGGAGATGGGGTTAATCGCAGTGGACAACATATAAAACAAGACGCTGGAGTAAAAATGTAGCTTCACAGTCAGGTTACAGTTTTATTTAAGAGGTTATGCTTCAAAAATTACTGTTTCAAAATGAAAACATTCTTCCCCCCTCCCACAGAAATGATAGAAGGAAAAAAAGGGCCGTAATCTCAGTTTGCAGTTTTATTTCGGATATCTTCAGACAAATAAAAAATGCATTCATATATATTTGCAGCAATTGCTTTATACTCTAAACAGTTTTAATTACTGCAGATTTCGGAAGAATCTGAAGTGCACTGCCAAGAAGGCATCTTTGTCTTTGATGTTCCTCACATTCGTTTTGCAAGAATTACATTTGGCTGCATAAAGTTACATAATTTTTACTCATATTCACTAAGTAAAATTTAAAAGTTTTCTGGGGGATAAATAATTTCTTAGTTATATACGGCGCATATTCTTATAAAACTTTGGCAATGATTTACGAGGCAATAATCCTAAATATGTTAATGTAATTTATAAGGCATATAAACAGTAGGATGCTTTTTTTCACCTATAATAAATTGCTTGAATATTACTTTCGACTACTTTTGTACTTAATAAGTTATCTTTACTACTTTTGTTTTTATTATTGTAGTTCTTGAAAAAAATAAATAAACCACTTGCATATCTTACTTTTTTTCTTTTTAATTTTAAAGAAGACTTTTTAAAATCACAATGCATAGTACACCTTATTATTTTCCTTTCATATTTTTTCATGGAAATTATTGTTCTTATTTATTTTTAATCTTTAGAAAAAGATTAATTTTAATAATACATTTTCCCCTTTCCTTCACTCCGTTTACAGTCTATATTATTATATTCCTTAGTTTTTTTGCTACCACAATTCAGTTTTTTATATTATGTTTAAGAATTAAGTCAGCAAAATTTAAAGAGGAAAAAACATTATGTTGGTCTTTCTGCTGTTGGAGAAAGCAGTCATGGTGCAAATTTCTTGTTTAGTTTGCATTTTTGTTGAACATGTTCAGTGTATAAACATGATTAGAATTGAAGAAATTCTGATAACATACACGTCTAATTTAAGTTTTAAAAATCTAAAGCTAATTTATCAAAGAAAAGAAAGGATGGTCCAGTTTTATTTTCCTTTATTTACTGTATGTATAATTCAGGATTTTATTCTACAGTGGGATACAGTATCGCTTTAATGTAAGTGAAAAAAATGGGTTCGTAATGCAGCTACTGAATAAAAGATCCAAATTTTTACATTTATTACACAATTAAAAAGAGAATGCTTTGGAAATGAAAATAATTTGTGGGGTGTGGAAGAGGTATCTGTTTTAAAGGCTCTTTGAAGCTAGTTATGAAAGTCAACAGTTAAAAATGACAAAATTGCCGAATTTTCAAAAATAAATAAGCGACATTTTTTTAATGCAAATAATTTTTAAAATTTAAAACTGAATTTAAGAATTACGTTATACATGCAGAATTTGTATATACGTATATAAAAATGCGTTGTAAATATGAACTGTTTGTCAGATTCTGAACAGAAAAATCGCTTTCGATTTGTAGTTGCTAGCAATTAAATTTTTAATGCGTAATGACATCTTTATTCATTTCGGCTAAACATAACACTAATTACGTCAAACTGAGCAAAAACTACTTGAATTATAGAATAACTATTTCAGATTTATAGTGTAAAGTTTGTAAAATAAGTTACATTTCGGTATGCATAACAAAAGCAGTATTTAGGAATAACCCATAGTAAAATGGGTGCCCTGTATATGTAATTTATAATAACATACTATTAAAGTTGTCAGTTCAAATGTACTATTTAATTTTTGATGAAAGAAGTGTTATTCTAATTATATTACATCCAAGTGTACTTTAAATTACATTAGCTTCACTTCTGTAAGACAAACAACAGCAACTAAATACAAGGGTAAGACATGGAATAGACACACTGTTTTTTTAAAAAAAATATGCTATTCATAATTTGTTCTTGAAGTGGGAATTACATGAAATGTATATCGTGTATACAGGTAATTACAAAATTTTCTATGATTTAGGTAACGAGCTGTAGACTGATGTTCCCACCGCTCATGTCAGTTTATGTTTTCAATGTATAGGTATGACAAGTTCCTGTCTAGCTATCATTTGAAAAAAAAATTATTCAAACAAAACTTCTGGCACCACATTAGTATTACTGGGAATTAATTTGGGAATTTATTCTAATTCTAAAGCAATACGTACATTATATCTTTTCTCCAGCAAATGAAAATACCATCAAACTAAGGAAAACCAGTTCCCTTTTCATTTTTTCGTTCTTGTGTTCGTGAGTGATTTCAATAATATTCCTTTCAAATTTAAGTTGCTGGTTGAATAACTGATTGTATAATAGATACATTTTATAAAGTTACAAACGTACTAGTAACAGCATCGTTATCTTGAACTGTTATTAAGGCAGACCATATCCCAGCCTTGGTAGAAAAGGGCCGATATTCAGTTTGCAACATTCTTCTTTCATTCTTTGGATAAGAAGCTGTATTAATTTTGAAAACCTTGCCAATCATACCTGTAGAAGTCAAAGAAATATTTCAGCAAAGATAATCCTTTCCGTTTAATTGAAGACGCATGATGTTATATTTTATTTTAACACTACTAGATTTATTATTATAATGCTCTTCATTTGAATATACATATAAAAATTATCTAACTTAGAATATAATAAACTGAAGAACATCGGTTCTTATTCCTGTGACGAAATTCATGATTCTGAGTGTAAGATTCACAGTCAGCTACTGACCCTTTTCTGCAAGAAACAGATTTATAAGACTTTTCGTGTACATCCAGGGTGTCTCAGAAATCCGGTATTATAGGAAGCTTCATAAAATTCTTTTCTAAATGATATCTCCTCCTTCCTTGTTTATTACAATCAAATCCAGTCGATGCTGCCGCTTCAGTAATGCACGTTTAGTGACGGTAAGATCAGTCCGACGCCAAGCGTGACGAATCCCTTCTTTCACCTGCTGAAGACCAATAATTTTCGCGCAACCCAGGACTTTTAAGTGCTCCCAGTGGTTAAAAGTCCAGTGGTGTCCGGTATGGCTTTCATCGAGACCAATGAAACTCCTTCTGTGATTATTTCTGTGGTGCTGGATTTAACGAAACGTTTTGCAGAAGCTGTTATTTTTTAAAGACAGAAATGAAATAAGAGAGCCAAACATGCTTCCACCGGAAAATGTTTTATGTCTCCTAATCGTAATCAGATATTTTCCCACGAACAAACTCGTAGTTATTAATTCGAAATATTTTTTATAATGCATGTGGGAATAATTGAAGATAAGATGTGTATAATTTGCAACGCCGAACGGTTAATTTAATGATTACAATTCAGAATTGTTCAGAAATATAGCCAAAAAAATTTAGATTTCTTGCTAAAATGAGGTTTGACCTGTAAATGAGAATTTTTTAAAAATAGTTTCCTGAGCATTCATTTTAAATGGTTTTAGTTATTAAATGGCACACTTGAGCTTCATATTTTGATATTCATATTCAACTTTATGAATATAATTAAATTCACAATTTAAAATTCAAAACTGTGTAAGCACTGAAGAGCATACTTTTCCATCTCATAGCGTTTTAAATACCAGCATATACCATATTCAAAATCAGGATACAATTATCTTCTTTATTATGGAAAAAGCATTTTCTGTCGCCCTGTACGTGGATGTGATACGCAGCTAAATCTGCGCTCCTTTTAAGATATTCGTGGATTATGACTTCCAGCTACTACGGAAGAGAAATTTACATCGCTTAAAATTTATCTTTTTTTCTTTTTATCAATTCTCCGTAGGCGCTTATTACTCCTATGTAACGTCATTAAAGTTTTAAAGCAAGATTTTTGAAACAGTATACTTTAGAATTCAGGAAAAATGTCTATCTGACCTCAGAGTTCTCCATAAAGCTTTTTTTCTTTTTCTCTCATAGCAGTTTGCAGAGCTAGGGCCATCATTAACTCCTTGTTCTGTTAAATCCGCATTTCTCCAAAGACTTGGTCTTTGCTTGCAATTTCCTTTCTTCCGTAAGCTTGTGTTCCATAAGACGCTTGAAAAATAAGAAGAGTAAACAAAAGGCTGCTTCTACTACGGAGAAGGAACTTCGTGTTAACCTAAGCCGCTTTTGCCTTTATGTTCTTCAGCTTACAAGTCCCACAAGGTATTCAGCAACTACCCAATTAACATAGTACTGGCTAATTAAGCCGCGGGGAATAGGAGTAATCATATTTGCGCCCGGACAATTTTTATTACATAATTAAATCTGCCCAAGTTTTGGCTAATATTTATTGTTAATCCTAGCCGATAATGCTCCATGAAATGATGCAGTAAAAATGAGTGCGACAAGAATAGACGACAAGCAAATCGAACTCTTAATATTAGTTATATTACCGTGGATACTTTGAGTGTTTATTATGAAAGTTAAACTTCCACCTAGCCACTCTCAAATTCTCTTCCAGTGTTCGAATCTAATTTAAAAACTCAATGTAATAAAATTCCAAATAACCGTATTCCAATCGGAATGCGAAAAATGCGGATTATTAATTTGTCTTCTTTCTGTATGACAGATACGCGTTTACTGCAATAACAATAATACTTTTTTTATTTATTGTACTTTACAACGAAGTTTGTAAGTTTAATAACACTATTTCAGCTGAAAGAAGTGATAGTTTTAGTTGAATTGTGATAAGCTAAATATAAAACTATTTCTTTTTTACTTACGTTGACACTGAAACCCAGTTCACAATCTTGCTTGTAATTTTTCTGTTCTAAAATTAACCTATGAAATTATTTTTCATTTACATAAATGCTGCATATAGAAATAATTATTATGAAATACCAGTATACCAATACAGATAGTGCATAAACAAAATAGGGGTAGTCGTAGGAATCTAAGAGTCAGTAACGCAATTGGCCAGAGTGTCATCTAAATTGAACCAGTACACATACTCCTAAAGATTCTGAAGAAATTAAGCATAAATTTACCGCATTTTATAAAAAACGTTGTTCGTATCCCTAATCTTCCACATTCCAGATCTTCAAAGTCGATTTCCACAAATTACAAAGTTTTCCACGATCCCGGCCTTGTTTTTTTTTTTTTTTTTTTTTTTTTCTCCCCGCTACGATATCACTGTCCACGTGTTTCTAAAATCTAACAAAGATTATCTTGTGACTTTAACAAACATGCAGGTGACACTCTATCTGTTAGTAATTGTCTGGAAAAGTTTCGGATCCATATGCTCCTCCTCTCCCCCCCCCCGAAATGTTCCCACGTGCCTTTGAATGTTCAATTTTAGGCTCACATATAGATTTCTGTCTACAGCGCAGTTTTTACGCAGCAGAAAAACAATGACTGTTGCAATAACCTTGCTTTATACGAGATGCCACGAGTACGACTCCTGTACGTCAAGGCAACAGAATACTTAACTACTTCCTAAAACGTTTTATTTATATATTTTTGTGCATTCAATTATTTTGAGGTGAACCACAGCTTGTTTCTAAGTACCATGATTAAGTTGTCATCTTGTCAAATCACTTAATTGTCAACTGTTTAACCACGGACATTACGAGCGCAAAAAATAAAGTGCGATTAAAGGCATCCCTCGTAGAATTCTTAAACAGTAGCCACTTAAAAAAGCAAACCTCGGATACTACCTCACCTTAAGTAACAGAAAAAAAATAATAAAAAATATGACAGAAAGCGATAAGTGTAAGCGAAGTTGATTGAAAAAAAAAATGGCTGCCCCCCAAAAAATGGAAACTAAATTTCATTCATTAGAGTGAAGCATTGCGTTGCTGCGCACGTTCGCTTACTAACCAACATGGTAGACGTCTTTTTCCCGCCTTCTTTTTGTTTCATTTTTTTTATGCCAGAGCACAGCTGCTGCGCTAGCCACCATTGTATGAGCGTTACGTCACTGGGGTAGAGGGATTTTTTCAGCTCCCAAAGCAAAGCGCCCAAGCCTACTCATTCTTTGGAAAGGTCATCGCGTTCGGGGTTGCTGTTGTTGATAGAGTTAAGGTGAAAGACGCCTGATTTCTAATTCTTAAATAGGAATTTAGCCGGAAGAGTGTCGCCAATGACATCATAACATACTGCTGTACACTTTTCAGGAACTATGGAGGGACTTTTTTTGCTGACATTCCTAGGCACAAATTGCGAATTATATTTCATTTATTTTTCTTTGGAATGTGAATTTGAATACATATGGTTTTAATTCGAGTAAAAAGCGCGTGGAAACATATAAAACCGAAACTTTATTGCTGCATTTTAATTTACCTTATTATAAGCGAGTTTTTTTTGTTTTGTTTTTTCCCCTATTAGTTTTCATAATAAGTTATGCATTATGCCTGTCAAGCATTTTTGAAGAATTGTAAGTTTCTTCCTCTGCCTTGGTATGCTCGCGGACTGTCATATGCACGTCTTATTGCTCTAAACCGAAGTTCCAAGCTGCGTGCCCGCGCACCATTTTTTGTGAAGTTGTGAAGTTACACATACACATACCGTTTTGTTTCGTGCGTATCCTTTATTTAGGTAGATAGCCCTTGCGTGCTGTGCTATATTCGAGTAAACAAATCAAAAGAAACAGCACCCAAAAAAATCAAATCAGCACCAAGCCATATACAGCCTATTTTGAAATAAAGTTACAAATTCTCCAACGCTAAATGAGTAATTAAATAAATTTTTAAAACTAACTAAAATTAGTTAACTAATTAACTAAATCGAATAAAACTATTTAATATACATAGGGATCACAGATAGCAAAATCAAGTAAAAGAAAATAAAAATAAAAAGATGAAAATCGAATAACACAGGTAAATAAGTAAAAAAAAAATTGGAAAAGTGTCACACGATTGCTAAAAAAATTTAACATAATATGCAAAGTGACGTATGTCACTGTGGCCACACCAGTGGCCGAGTGATTAAGACAGCTGAATGCTGCTAGTTCGACTGGGGATCGAATCCATAAGAAATTTCGTTCGACATATTTTGTACACTTTATACACTTACAGATAGGCTTTCTTTTATTCTTAGTAAAACTGTATGTATTAAGTGCGTCATTTAGCTTTTGCAGGCCCATTTGGAAGTTATACACATCGTATGAATATATTACGTACCTACATCTTTAGGCTACCATAATATATTTGCAAGCTAAAAAAGACAGGATTCGTGTTTTGACATTTTCTGGCCCTTGGCAGTGCTTTGTTCGCTAAATTTTCGATTAAAAGATATTAAAATTTAATTGAAAAAGTTATTTTTAAGTTACTTGGAGGAGAGAACGTATTTAATTAGCAAGAAATACTCTGCTTATTTCCCCTTTTTTATTTGGAACTGATAAAATCTATTAGTTTTTAATTTATTTCAATAGATTGAATGTAGACTTCATAGGAAACGCGATGTTGATAGGTAGTATGTGTATGATAGTGAAGCAAGTTATGTAAATGTGCTGTTTGAATCAGCGGCTTTCTTTACGGCCTGCTTGCATTAAGACATTAGAAAAGAAAATGTGTAGGCATTTTTCTTAAATTTCTATAATAATAAATTCTAAGGATAATTAATTCTCTATGCTTTAACAACAGAAGTAAATTGACTAGTCAGAATTTTAGGTTTGTTTTGATGTTTGGTGTTATCTTCTAGAACATACTGTTTTAATTCAATTCATTATTTATCTACTTACTTAGATAGAAATTAATTTGTATTTATAATTATGGAAATAGAGAAAAAAAGTTTTATGTAAAAGTAGATAAATCTATTTACGTAAAATTATGACGCATGCTTAAAAAGCAGATAAAGCACCGCCTGTCGGATGTAAAATTTTAACGATTATTATGACAATCTGAAGATCCCTTGTTACGCAAAGGTCTTGCTCAGATTTGAAGGAACTGGATTTCCTAAAATAATAATACTAATTACTTTTAGACTAGTGAGAACTGTAATTCTGCTTACTGTTATTTATGAGTTTATTTCATCAGAAAATATTCATAATGTCTTTCTGTTTGTTTTTAAGCAGAAAATTGAACTTCAGAGACTTCTTAGATATACGTAAAGCTATACGTGTCTTAGATATGCATTTATATTTATATCTTATAGAATGACGTCTAATGTTTTTTCAGATAATATTTTTCAATAATTTCAATATTCATTTATCCTTTGTTTTAAAAAAAAATTAATTGATTATAAATAAACTGCATCGCACAACGAAGGCTTTTCTTTTCTACAACATTTTTAACTATTAATTGTCAGTGTATTTATTTTTGAGCGTGTTAAGCGATTCCAGGTTCAATAACGAGACAATTATCAAACGAAAGAAAACATCGCAATCCAAAAAGAAAAAGATCGCCAAGTATGGAACCTATAAAGAAGTATCCTCTTCTAATAATAATAATAAAAAAAAAAGAAATCGCAAGACACGGAAAGAA